>JAUMHQ010049244.1:0-18665 GCA_032361165.1 Enteromius paludinosus | reverse complement strand
TGTGCACAGAGACTAGAAAGAGAGGAAGAACAGTCTGCTGCTGACGACTCACAACCTTTAAGATAGTGAGCTTTTCTGATTAAAACTATTCAGACGTGAGTTTTGAGCAGTGAAGGGTAGTGCTTGTTGTGTGTAGTTTCTCCGATCACGAATGCAGACATGCTGTTATGTTTACGAGGCGTGACGCAACACCACGTGTACAAACACAGAAGGTACATTCACACCGGACGCGAACTGTGTGAATAAATCACGCTACTTGAGCGTAGCTAGATGCGTGAACATTTTGAGTTTACTCGCTTCATTTGCGCGTGAAATTTCTTCACTCACGTATTTAGTAAATCCTAACAGTTCTATTTTAATGCCAAATGGCATTTTGCTCTGGGACCAGCTGGCAGTAAATTTGGCCTTAAAGATATATGATGACAGCAACGTGTTGAGGTGTGGTCACATTTACTGTTTCTCAGCTTCATTTCTGGAGTGAAGTGCAGTCATTCCAGTAGGAATCATGTGATTCAGCTGAAATTCAGCACTACAATCAATAGAAAGCTGCTTGGTATAAAACTAGCTTCTTTGTGAGCAGCGCATCATGAATCTCTATATTATTGACAATTGATTGTCACTTGCTTTTTCTGATAACGTGAGCACATTTGATCTGCAGGAGTTGATTTATTTCCCTAATCGCATGTGTCTCTACAACTCACCTCCGGGTCTCACTTTGACGGGAACGGGGTCAGAGAAGGGTCCGTCTCCCACGGATGTGAACCCCAGCACGCGTATGGTGTAGGTCTCGGAGGGCACGAGGCTGTGGATGGTGGTTATCATGCTGTCCTGAACGTTGTGGATCTGCCAGTTGCTCATGGGCTGTGAAGGATCCATGGTGTAATAAACTCGATAGCCCTTGATCAGTCCGTTGGGCTCCTCGGGCTCGTCCCAGCGCACCATCACTGCGTTCTGTGATATGATTCGGGCCTGGATGTTCCTCGGCGGGCTAGCGGGGGCTTGTTCTCCGGTCCGAGCCTCCACCCTGTTGCTGGGTGGGCCCTGACCAATAGTGTTGACGGCGGACACACGGATCTCGTACTCGGTGTTGGGGTACAGGCCACCGATGCTGTAGCGGGTGGTGGTGATGGAGTCCACCGTCTCGTACTTGCTGTCTGGAGATTTGGCACGGTACTGGATGATGTAATAGGAAACAGGGTCGGGGTTCCCAGAGTCCCAGGTGATGGTAACGCTGGTGGGGGTCGTCTCCGTGACAATGGGGGTACCGGGAGCTCTGGGTAAAGCTGCAAAGAGAGCGGAAAACTGCTCAGCTCAAAGGTTGATTCGTCTCGGGAGATTCACAGCTATGTTTTACACAGTTTGAGACATCGCTTCTGAACTCTACAGGAGATACACCAGAAACTGATATTTCAAGGTTTTCAAGATATTTAGAAATCAAAACGGGCCGCTTCCAGAGTGACTGGAAACTGCTTTTCCTTTTGGGGAAGATTTGCACATTTGCAAGTCAGTAACGAAGCCCACTTTGTGTCCACACACACAAGTTAAGTAACTTTATTAGACTAGATAATATTAGACATTATTTTCATCAACACCATAAATACATGTACATTCTGCAGCTGGATTAAGCTTTTACTTGACTTCCACATCACCTTCTGGTTAATATTCTGCAGAGAAACTTTGTTTCTACTTAATTTTGCATTATCACGTACCTTTTGTCCAATTTTCTATTTTTCCCCAGCTGTGGACCAATATGGATTTTTGGACGAATTAAGTTCCAAATGAAGTTCTTAGCAATGCATGCTACTAATCAGAAATGTAAATAATTTTGTTCCTTACAATGTATTGTTGTCTACTGCTACAAATACAGCTGTGCTGCTGATGACTGCTGCTGTGCTCCAGAGACACAGATATATGTTTTTGATTTATTTAATGAATATTTAAGATGAACTAAAAATTAATATGTAATATAAACATACTGTTACTTTAGATGACAACTTCATGAATGACATAAATGTAGCTTATAACCAGGGGTTTGAATGGTGTCTTACACTTCACGATGACCTGCGCCACAGCCTCGATGATGCCCAGGCTGCTCATGGCTACGCAGGTGTAGTTCGCCGACTCACGGACGCCATTCAGCTCCAGAACGTTTCGGCCCACAGGCATCACATCCTCCGGCGTCAGGTCCTCCGAGTTCAGCATCCACTTGACGTAAGGCATGGGAGAGCCGACGGCGACGCAGGTGATGTTCACACTGCCGCCCGGCATGATCTCGTGGCTCGTGGGAGGGAAGGTAAAGCGGGGAGCAACGCGCCGAACTGCAGCACAAACACAAGGAAACAGAGCAACCAGGTAACAATGACAGAAAGTGGACCTTCTGCTCAAACCTTCATATTCAAGCTGGCAATGCATTGTTACAGCTAAAAGGACAAGTTGCTAAATATAAGCACCGGCTAGCAGATGGTACGGAATAATAATGTGTAAGGAAATGGAGAATCTGAATTCGAGCTAAAGGTCAAAGCTGTGTTTTCGTACACACTGACTAACGCTCGTTTCTACAGGCCCTTCTCTCCATCGTCCTCGTTAGGTCAGGACGAGAAACACAGCGTTTACGGCAGGCGCTTCCGCCGAGGCTTCTCTGCTCTCATCCCGAGCTCAGCTGGAGGCAGAGACACTGTAATGATGCATATTTATTAAAACCCCCTCTGTCTGAGCGAGCTCGATTTCAGTCCGTTTCCCATAAGCCTTTAGAAACCTAAATAAGACGGCGCTGCCCTCAGGGACGATGGAGACCGACCGCTGAAGCCTTTTCAAGCTCTGTGATCGATAGCTGCAGATATCGACTCTATAGACCCGCGCTGGAAAAGCGGGCGTTCGATCGGGGCGAGAGCTGCACGGGTCAGCTGCATGCCTGAACACGCCACGGAAGACATCGAGGGACATCACACACACACAAACCTACCAGCACCTGCTAGTCGATATGTTAACTAGCGGCTGACGCTCCAAGCTCCAAAATCTAGTGCTTCTCAACTGGTTCTGCCGCAGAACTCGGTTACAGTTCTTTTTCAGCTGCTTACACACAAAACCTTTCCTTGTCTCAAAAACACACACTAATTATCAGCCTTCAGTTTCTTTTTGCTACACACAGTTCACACTAAATCTGACAGGAATCAATATTATGGCATGCAAATGTTACATTGTTGATACTTTGAATGCACTGCTTCTTTTTTGCAGAAGTTTGGAAAATGTGTGTAAGCGGCAGCTGAGAAAAAACGGTAAAAGTTTGCTTTTTCTAACCGTTATATCACTGGTCGAATTGTATTATTTGCATCCAGCCTTGTTTTTTCTCTGCTGTCTATGACCTGCCACCCATTTCTGGGTCACAATCCACCAGCAGAGACGCACTGATCTGTGAGCGCCGGACGCTCCGTGTGTGTGTGTGTGTCTGTCTGCTGCGATATTCTAGGACAAATCAGATTCTTCTGCAGCAGAAACTAACGCTCCGCAGGGAAACACTGCGTTTACTCCTGGAAGATCTATGTCTGACTGAGGAAATAAATAAATAAAAGAGACAGCGAGCAAATGTGAGAAACAATGGAAGTTATGCTAATCCAGCGAGTTAATGTGGAGCGCTGCCAACCCGCATCCAGAACAAGAGATGAAATGCAGGAGAGAGAGACGGGGAGGATAAAAGAAAGAGAGATACACGGAAGGACGCGCTAAGAACTACAGCTTGCTGAGGCGTCGTGAAATCAGCAGGTCATCGTAGGATTTAAAATATACAGAGAACAGCGCTAGAGCCCACAGACAGAGAGAGAGATGAGGACAGAAACAAAGAACCAGGGCAACAGCAAACACTCGGAAAGCAGAGACCCGTCTCCGTGGTGTACTGACTGGTTGCTAGGGTGAATGTGCAGATTCTGAGGTGTTGAATGTGTTGCTAGGATCCTCTGGGTGGTTGGTAAGGTGTTAAAGCATTGTTCATCTCTGAAGCAAAATGATCAAACTACATGAGGACAGAGCGATCGTTCCCTTTACTCTGCAAAATAGATTTTCTTTCTTAGCATTTATGTGTTGTTTTCAAGAATAAACAGGAAAATGACTTAGGTCTCATTAGGTTAAGTCGTTACTTCTAAACAATGAGAAAAATGTAGTTTTTGCTTAAAGCAAGCAAAAAAAGTTCTTCCAATGGAGCAAGAAAAATTATTGAATTGAATTAGGATGATTTTTCTTACCCCGCTGGCAGATATTTCTGCTTCTTGTAAGCAAAAACTGAAAAAAATTCAGACTTAATATCTTGATTCAAGAATGTTTAGATATTTATACGACAATAAATACATAAAAACAAGTTTTGCGGAGTAACAGATGAGCGCATCTCACTAATCTCCATCAGCTGTGCATTGCATGAGCCTACGCGGTCACAAGACAAGAAAAATGTGAGTTACATTTAATAAACCAATGAAATAAGAATGAAAGAAGCCCAGCGGTTCAATCAGGAGCTTGTTTGCTCTAGCTGTAATGTTGACTAATTCAATGAGACGCTTTATAGAAGCGCAGACAGAACATAAGCCACGCTAAAATGCGTCTGAAGCCCAGGTTCTTGTTTCTTCTGCTTTAGAGATGACTGAACGTCTGAGCAAAGCTTTCTCGGATGCCGAGGCTTATGGGGATTCACCACATAGGATCAAGTTCTGAAATCTACGACTTCAGCAAAGAGGAAAAAATTCACCCGAATAAAGATTCGAGCAAACCGATCTCGAGACACAGTAGCATGCAAATTTTTGCATTAAAAGCAATTTGAATAGCAGGAGAGCATTGACCAAAGGACACCCAGAATTGGACACACTCAGATGTATTTCAGATGAAACATAACAGCTAAGTCTACACAGTCAGTAGATGCGGTTAATGCGGGTTGGTTCATGCTCTCATGCCACATGCAGACTCCACGAACACACTCGGGTGCATCATGCACAAACAGAGCCCAACATGATGACTTACTATGGGTTACTGATGATGGAAAGAAACGGCTAGCTTCTGGTTGTGACTAGACTGGGTGAATATTTGAATATCTGAATTTAAATGACCCACTACAAGCGTCTATTGTACAAAAATCACTTTGCGGCTCTTAAAAGCTTCAGCTTCCAGCGAGACGGGAACAATAACCTTGGGTGGTAACAGCACATTTGATCTATGCAACAATGGGGACTGCTGAATTGGATTTGCCATTGTTAGTCGAGCCCATTACAATGAATTATCTCAAAAGCAATCTTTCCTCTCGCTGAAAGAGAAGCAGAAGCACAGCGTATCGACTTACAGCCCTAGCGCTCGAACACGGCGCCGCATTAAACCATCGCCCGACTCCACTCCGCTTCACACGGCTGAACGTGCTTTTGCCACACAGATTCTGTCTTGCTTCCAGTCCAGATCTCTACATATTCTGAAATGATTTATTAGTAAAAATGGTCTTGTTTTCAGAAAGAAAAACACAAAATAGAAATGATGAACAAGCTGAATAATTTCTGCCAGTGGGGTAAGCACCATGATCTTATTTCACACAGAAAACGAGGGTATTCTGCGTACACCATTAGCAGATCTAACTTTTTTCATTAAGTCAAGTCAAACTTTATTCATAGAGCACGACTTTAACACAAGCATCGCTGATCCAATGTCTTTTTTACAATAAAAGCTCAGATCAAAGTCCAAAGAAAAAACTAGAAAATGCCTCTTGATTTCAGAATTTTTAGATATCTGGGCTGGAAACAAATAAAGACAATTTTTTGTCGTGTACCTTGTGTCTTGTATCTAAACATTTTTGAATCACGATTCACTTACTTTCCAGCTAAAATGATTTAAATCTCTGCCAGTGGAGTTTTGATTCAAAGGCTAATCACGATTATTTTTCATGCCCCACTGGCAGATATTTCTGCTCATTTTTATTCTTAATTCATTTTACTTGTCAAGAGAACGCATCTTGATTCAAGAATGTTTAGCTGTGTATGCTAGAAAACAAGACAGAAATCCCGAGTAAGACGAGCATGTTTTAGCGTGTCTCTGAATCAGATCGGCGCCTTCAGAAGCTCCTTCTTCTCCTCCTCCAGAGGAGGCTGTCATGAGCAGCGAGGGCGGGACGTCACTCACGATCTTTCCGACAGTTCGCCTGCCTTTCAACAGTTTTCCAGGAGCGGAAACGGTTCGAGCGCATCATCACGCTGACAGAATGAAAATAGGCCACTCTCTGATGACAAACAGACTTTGCCTAAAAAAAACCCTGAAACACTCCATTAAAACAGACGACACTTCATGCAGCTCATGCGAGAGGAAATGACAAAGACAGACAAAACGAAGCCACGGTGAAGCTTCTCCACGGGACTGAGTTTATGGAAGCCTGCGCGGGATTGATTATGAGAGCACAGGTGATCGGGGATTATGATTCTGATCCCCTCATGCTTCAGTTTGGGGAATAATCACTGTATTCAGAGAGCTTTGTTTGGCCTGACCGCTGCCGTAGCACCACGGAACGTGTCCATTTATGAACTTAACATTACATAATTAATATACTTTAATCAGGCTCAGATTATTTATTTGACATTTTAACCATTCTTGTATTACCAGTGTTGAGGGTAACACATTTCAAGTCACATTATCAGATTACTTTTACTTTAACAAGCAAGTAAGACCTGCCCAGGTCATGGTATGAGGACACAGGTATTACAAGGAGCAGGTGAATTTTCAGGATGTTGCCCCATGTCCCCACTTTTCAAAATCACACAGAATGAAGTGTTTTGAAAATCAGAAAGAGCAGAGCATTTCCTGTGAGAGGTAGGGTTGGTGTAGGTCAATGTGTGTGTGTTCTTGTCAAATAATTGTCCTGTGCATCTTCAGAATAAATGACATGTTTATCAATCTAATGCAGTGTCCAGATGTTTATTAGTGTGACTTCTGATCATAAGATGTTTGACAGACAGCTCGGCACAGAAGATATTGATGAGACGTCAACCAATTCCAAGCCACAGAAAAAAAGGGATAAAGTGATTGTCTGCAGAAAGCACGTCCGTCACGTCACTGGAGCGACAGCCGCACACAGACACATGCACACGAGCACAGACAGAGAGACAGACGGGCACAGAGCACGTGACCACACGACAGCCAATCACGACGCAGCGATGCTCAGGCATGCGACCGTTCTCATGCAGACGCTCAAAGTTTCCAATTGCTGGGTTTCCATGGCAACGCGTGCAGAGAGAGGGCTTCCGAGTGGAAGGTTTGCAAACAAGATCCCACAATGCATCGCACGAGACCCACACGACCCTCGTCTTCACAGAGCTTCGCTACCATCATCAGCACTGTTCACTGCTTTACTGACATTTAGTTCTCTGAGTTTAATGCCAAACAAAAGAAACGAGAGAAAATAAACAAAAAACACACCAACCTTCTCGCAGCTCTGAGGGTGTAAGGGGGTTTGAGATGGAAAGCAGAGAAGAAAACCAGGGAAACACACAGAGAGAGTAAAAAGGCCACTGCAACCATCTTCATCTGCCACAGTCTCACCTCATTCATTACGCTTACGTTTAGCTCTTCAATCTGCGTCTTTGTGTGGCAGCATTATTCATAAACACTCCCAAATATCAAATATTGTGGCTTGGCCTTGCTCTACTCTGAGAAATTCACTTCATAAAAGAAACAAACTGAAAATATCACAAGCAAACTGAGAAAACACAAACGACACACTGCAAAGACCTTCATATTTAGCTGTACATCATGAATTTAGTGAGCACTGAAGTCAAATTAGTTTCCATTAGTCATTTAAACACATACAAACAGACGAACAACTGAAAACAAATCATGAAGAAAGCAATTAACAAGCACACAAACGTTTGCAGTATTAGTAAAGGCATCATGCAGCACTTGATAGCATTAATATCTAATAAAAGGCGGTGCCGAGGAGGGCCGGACCTGTTCATTTACCTTTTATTCTCTATTTCCAGACCAGTGGGCCGTGAGCGCTTCAGCCCGACAGCGAATATCACTAATTGAGTTTACAGAAACAATTCCATGCCTGTAAACCCAATTCATTTCAAATCGGTTCGCTTTTTTAATGCTTCGTTTCCTCCGAATCGCTCACGAGCAGAATGAATCTCTGCTTGGAAGACGCTCATTAATACACAGTAACGATTGGTATCTACGTTTACAGAAGAAGTGCTGCAGAGGCTGCTGGGTAAATTAAAGAAGCTGTCTTCGCTGACATGTGAATGAAAGTGTATTACCTACGGAGTACCTACTGTGTTCCATACCTCTCACGTATAAGTTAGCAGGGGACGAGTAGCGCACGCCTTGAGAGTTAGACGCCACGCACTCGTACTTCCCCTGATCCGTCTCCTCGCTGCGCTCGATCTGGAGCGCACCTGCACAGAGAGAGACAGAGACAAAGACAGAATTTAATTGTAAGAAATTGATGGAGAGAGACACAGAAAGAAAGACAGAGAGAGAGAGAGTCAGACAGACACCAGACAGAAGAGAGGAGGAGAAAAAGAAAAGCAATGGAAAGAGGAGGAGAGAAAACAAACACAGCATTAATATTTACATTCACGGTGATTCTGAACAAACCTTCCTTCATGCTTCCTTTCTTATTTTACACGAGACACCTCTGACTGACGGACTGTTAGTGATGGTGAGATTCGACCACTGTCTCGGGTTACAGGGGCAAGGACGCTCGAAGAAGCACGGATTGGTCTTTAATAAATCCACAAGAAAACTCAAGCACTATGAACAACGTTAGACAGAGAAAAGACTGGGCTACAAGTACTGAACCAAACCAGATCAAACACAGGTGGAACAAACAGAGGAAGTCCAAATAAGAGCAGAAACAAACACAAGAGAGAAAACTGGGTCAAGGAGCACATAGAACCAAGACATAACCCTGACACTGACGCAATGCATCGATTTATAAACGTGTGCATGTATCACAATTCATCTTTTCTAGTATATTTAGTCAGCAGATGCTGTATCCTTCATTTGCGATCAATATTTGATATTTCTCAGTCAGTCAGAGGTGGCATTAGGGACTCATGGATTAAGTTATCAATGGGATGCATAGATTTAAAAAAGTGTGCATCGGATACATTTCCATACACATATATCAATTACTGGTAGATGCACTATTCGTTCATTCCTGAGCAAACTCCTCTCTGACCTGTTAGTGAACGCGTATCTCTCCTCGTCGGCATCGGCCATTTGTCTGATTCCCAAATGCTTTTGTTTTGCTTTAAATCAAAGCTTGTAATGATGTGATTCACCTTGTAGCCGGCTGCTTTGCTTTATAACTCTTAAACAAAGACTTTTTTACATCCCTGAGGGAAATATGAATGGGGAAATACCAAGGCCGCGGAACAACTGTTGTCCTCAATACTGACTGTGTCGAAGCGGTAATAGACAGAAAACTGACACTGATAATGTTGTAAAATTCAATAATTATGAAATACATTTCATTTCTGCTTTGCATAAATTGACTTCAGAGGATTTCTCAGCACACGCCGGATCAGAGAACACGGCTAAACCTGAAGTGCTGCTCGAGAAATGATGGTGATGCGGAGATGGATCAGTCAAATACAGAGACGTGATCAGAAGATGTAGGGCCGCAGACCGACTCAGTTTTGTCATGTAAATGGGAGCGTGGTGAGCCTGACAGCGTGTGAAATCACTGCGGCGGAATCAACACCTACAGACCAGCGTGTGTGTGTGTGTGTGTGAAGGACACAGTGACCTTCAGTGATGCTGGACTGAAACACTGTGTTTGTGCTGGACAGCCATGATTTTATACTGTACAAACTCTTCCCTCTCTCTCACACACACACACACACACACACACACACACACACACACACACACACAAGCAAAATGACTTCAGATTTTAGGTCTTGTTTTCTAAAAAATATCTGCCACTCAAATGAGGAAGCATGTGAATTCAAAGGCTACACATATTTTTTTACCCCATTTTTACATCTTGATATCTTAAGATTTCAATTTATTTTACCTGTCAAATAAATCTAAAAATACTAAGAAAAATGTTTTTTTTTTTTGCAGTAGGCATTTTTAGAATTTAATTCTGTATGGTTTATAAGACACACACACACACAGATCTTTGAATCTCGGTCCAAGCTTCACGTGTTCAATATTTGTGCTGGATGGGTTTCTGCAGCTGCAAACAGAAGCGTCACTGAATATAATCAGTGCAGGAGAACGAGGGAGAAACAAGGAGAGATGAACGTACGCAGACACCACAGAAGCACCGCAGAGCATCAAGGGAACACAGAGCCAGGGACGAACGGAGATCAGGACAGCAGGAGACGAGGTGATGAAAGAAACGTGTCTGAAGAGTGTTTTAGTTAGGTCTGATCTTCTCCAGTCCAGCGACAGACTCTCAGTCTAATGATGAGTTCTAGAAGAATAACTTCATCCTAATCAGCATCTGATGCTGAAACTAGACGACAGGCGAGTCTGTGTTGATCTTTGAATCAGTGAATCAGATTACAGAACGGTACTTTCTGATACAGTTTCAGCAAAGCGCTTTTATTTACCCCTCTAACCTGACTGATATTTCGATTTGGCATTGGGTGTGTGGGGGTTCTGATCAACCAGGAAATAACAAGATTCTATAATAAATGGGTTAAAAAACACAGACGATCCAAGATGGTTCCCAAATCACTCGACTCAGTCAATCAGAACCAGAACTGTTCTTCAAGCGCTCTGCTGTTTATGTGTGTGTGTGTGTGTATTCTCTGGTATTCTCTGGTCTCTAACGTGTGTGTGTGTGAGAGACAGAGAGAGTGTGTGTGTGTGTGTGTGTGTGAGAGACAGAGAGAGTGTGTGTGTGTGTGTGTGAGTGTGCATCTATTTCTGATGATTGATGCCCTGCACTGCAGCGAGTGTCTCCTGATGTCGGCGGTGTGTTTGGCAGTGCGCTCGGCTTCACCTCTCATTAGGGAACAGGTGCAGGGAGCGAGATCAGGTTCGTTAGGAGGATCGGGGGGGACGAGGGGCATGTTTATCGCAGGATGACATGAGCAGAGCACTAAACATATGCCATCGACCTGCGGGAGTGGATGACGAGAGTTTGGTTGGTCTAGAATGAACAGATACTCACCAAAGACTCCTGAGAAAAACACACCGAACACACAATGAGAAAAAAACACAACGAAAGCTTTGAGTGACAGCAGCGCAAACACTTCATACGACACACACGTCAGACTGATTATATATCAGCGCTATATATAATCATATACTTCATATACATTAATCCTATGGGTTAGATTTATGTATATATATATATATATACACATGTGCGTGTGTAAGCGAGGGATAATGATCCCGCTTATTCCACCACTACTTACCGAATAAATCAACACATGAAGATGAAATACTGATCAATGCATAAATGATTTTTCTGAGGTGACATGAGAGATGTGAAACTAGTGATGAGGAAAATCAACGAGCGCATCATTATTCATATTTATATATGAATCTGGATCAATTGCAGCTCCAGAGAGATGCTTCAGACACACAGTGAATCCAGTCTTTGTGTCTATATTCTACAATTCTTACTCGAAATAAAAAAAAAAAAGTAAAAAGCCAACTTCAAGTATGGCTATCTAAGGTGCATCCTGAGAAGCGGTAGACACATTTCTGTCAAAGACCCAGATGTACTATAAACAGGGCAAGTTAGTGTTAGAATGTGATTTAACACAGATGCAAGGGAAAACTGTGTGCGCACACATAAAGAACACAATATTTCTATAATGAACAGTGCAATCTACCGCAATCTTTTTTGGGGCATTAAATAAGAGCACAAATACAGTAATTAAGACGAGCACAAAACATTATTAAAACACATTCTGTGATTCATTTGAATATTCTCCTTCCATAAATGATGTGTCTGAAAGGAAATCTCCCACAAATCAAAATGCATTTACTTTTTGTTTAAAGCAACCAAAAATATCAGCCGATGGGATTAAAAAAGAATCTTAATTCAAAGGTTAGTTGTTTTTCTGGCACCTATTGGCAGATATTTTTGAAAAAAATAAATCAAAGGTAACAAGATAAAATATATTAAATTACTTTAATGGTCGAGTAAATGTATCTTGATTCAAGAATTTGTAGATTTTTATACTAGAAAACAAGACTGAAAATGTTTTTTTTTTGCAGTGTAAATCCTGAGAGTATGATTTTAACGCTAAAAGACTCAAGCTGCTAGTAAAGCGAACTCTTGCAGCTCCCGGCTGTGGTTCAAATCTCAAAGTAAGTGGTCATTTCAGAAATGACGGCCTTTCCAAGCGGCGAGCGTAATGGAGAGGACACCTCTGTCGGTGTTACCTGCTAATCTCAGCAATCACTGCGTGAAGAGTCTCACATCATTATTAGAGCTGATCTCCACAATCACAGCCGTACCTGACCGCAGCTGCTTGATCCGGCCCTGGCTGAGCGCCGGCTCCACCGGCAGAAAGTCCTTGAACCAGGAGATCTCGGGGTCGGGGATCCCGCTGGCAGCACACAGCATGGTCGCGGTCCGGGTCCGCTCCACCACCTTCAGCTGAGGACCCATGTCGATGCTGGGGAAGCCGAAGGGCAGCAGGTCCTCTGCAGAAGACAGGAGCACACATTCAGCACAGAAACAGACGAAACCACTGCTGTGTTCACCTGAAGAACTGAAGAACTTCTAGAGCTCAAACATTATTTACACAGGAGCGTTTCTATCACCCATCCTCATGACGCTCCTGTTCTGTGCATGTACTTTCAGCAGCTAAAGAGGGTTTGAAGTCAGTTGTGTCTTTCTTCTGCTGCAGTGTGTCAGTACGATATATCAGAACTGAACAGATCACTGTTTGGGAAACCTGTCTGGAAACAATAGTGAGAAAACGAAAACTAGAACGACCAGCATCCGTCGAGCTAGACAGCGCTGTGCTCCACCGCTCTAACAGTCGTCAGCGCTCGGAAGGCAGTTGATTAAAAACTCTTTCTCGCATCTGTTCACATTAGCGGCCCACTTACGAGGGAGTTTAGATGAAATGATATTGACACAGCGGCACCCACCCACTTCCAGCATATCGCTTTCAGTGGGCGGCATTCATTACGCTGATATAAATAAAGCAGTCATCTCCTCCAAACCACTGAAATCATCAGAGGTAAATGAGAGCAACAAACACGGCTGGCGCTGGAATGGTGAAGTTGCACCGTGTAATTATGTACCTACATAATCACTGCGCACGCGTTCACCTAACCATCAATTACACGTTACACAGCCGCTCGCCAGCTAAGATAATTATTTGTTCGCTTTAATTAGAGAGGCAGCAGAGACGAGGAGGTTACAGTAAACACAGGCACAGAGGCCGTCATTTACTGGGTTTTGGGTCTTGAGAAGATCTGTCGGAAGATCAACACGACTGGACGAAGAACAACTAAATGAAACACCGAAGACGGTTTATAGCATCTTTCCCTCATGAATTTTTTTCACCTTTTTTTAACCTTTGCATAAATTAAATGGCCAAAATATGATTTTGTTTTCTGGCTGGCTTTAAACAAAACAACTAATTAAAAGTATTTGTAAAACATTTTTTACCATTATAGCACAATTTAAATTAAAATGAACAAGTTCTAAAATATAGGTTTTTTGGCCATTTTTGTGACGCTATTCTCAACAGACCTTCACTGACATAAACCTTTCTTCTCTTGATAAAATATGCTAATAAGGCTGACATTAAAAATCGTTTACATGGATATACGATGGACGATTTGCTGTTGGACGAACACTAAATCTCTTCCCTGAGGGTTAGAGAAGAATCTCGTGGCCTGAGTGTGTGTCCTGAGAAAAACATGCTGCTCAGAGCCAACGATGACAACACAAACAGACCATTTCCTCTTCCCACACACACACACACACACACACACACACACACGCTCGTGAATGTGTTGCAGCAGGTGCGGCCTGATTAAAGCTGCATAATGATGTTGTTTGGTGGATGGAGGGCGACCAGTAAAAGCGTGACTGACCCACTGGGGTGTGTGTGTGTGTGTGTGTGTGTGTGTGTGAGACTCAGGGGACTCCCGGCGCATCTGAACGAGAGCAGTGGGACAGATTCGACACAGCTGTGTCTCAGACGAGCAGACAGTGGTGAACAGAAACAGACACAGAAAACAGAAATGGGGAGAAATGCAGTGACTGGTCCAGTGCCCAGTGATGAGCAGATGAGATCTGGACACCAGTGAGGAAGAGATACAGCCATAATACTTTAATACACTTAATAAGCTGATCCTGAAACCAGCCTGCTGGAGAGACCACTGACCACTGACCACACACATAGAAACAGAAACACACACACACCTTCGCCAACTTTTAGTCAGGAACATTCAGAAAGAGATGCATTGGCATGTGTTGATATATAAGGTCATTTAGGGTCTTTTGCCAAATTATCTCTGCGGTTTTATATGAAGCACTTTGCTTGGAAATCATTCATTACGCTCTCAATCAATTTCTAATCTCTGCGTGCCCTTTGTCAGAACTGAGCTTGTTAAATAAGCTTCTTCAGACTGGAATCTTCTGTAAAAAGAGAGGAAGATACTAAACTTTAAAAGTCCTTATTATGTAAGATTGAGAGCAATTGTTTTAGCTGTTTATATGTTGGTTTTGTAATGTGCTGTATGTCATAGCTACTGTATGTAGTTTAATTATAGAAGAAACTCGGCCAGGACAATTTCTATTTTCCTCCCTGTGTGCCATCAGTGTTCATTTTGTGATTCTGAATGAGAACAAGGTTAAGCCTGTGCAAAATGAGTTTCACTGAAAACACAGAGCATGTGTGAAAACAGGTGAAAAAGTTTTAAGCAACGTGTCTTTGCTTCGAGAACTGTTTGAATGGTTTGGGAAATTGTGCCAAATGAATGAGTTATAGTGTGTTAGCAATCGAGAAAACAGTGTGATGAGTAAGTGATGATAGAATCATTATTTTGTAAAGCCTGAGTCAGCTGATATCTGTGTGTCCATGACCAGTGCATCATGCCTCTGATTTACACATGCTCTAGTGTGTGTGTGTGTGTGTGTGTGTGTTGGGATTTGTGGTTTATGAGGACACAAATGTGTATAACGACATGGGTACTACAACGAAAACATGGTTTATGAGGACACTTCCTGTGTTTGATGAAATTCAAAAACTGTACACAGTTTCCTGTAAGGGGTAGGTGTAGGTCAGTGTAGGACGATAAATCTCATTTTACTGTGGGGGGGGCAATAAACATAACATTTCTCTGTGAGCAATTTTTAGAGGGGGACACAGCTATTTCATTCAAATTGTACTTGTAAGGATGTGTTAAATAATGTGGAAGACGTTGCTTCTATCATTACTGCATCATGGTTATTTTCAAAGTTTTTCTCTGGTGTAATAAAAAGGCAGATTTTTTTTTTTCTTCAAAACGATCACAATGTTTGTTATGCTGTTTACAGTCGAGTCGCGCTCTCTCTGCCACGACGATCTCGTAGTGTAGCTGAACTGATAACTTCGGTCCACGAGAAAAAAATAAAAGCCCGCCCACACTCAAAGCTGATTGGCTAATTTTGCTTAGTAAACCAATCAGGATGCCCTCTGTCTAGCACGCGCTATGAACAGCCACACACACACACACACACAGTTCACATGCACAGACGGCCTCTCTCATTCCCTCTCCTGTGCGCATTTTAAGATGCACGATGCAGACATTAATGTCACGCGTGTACGCGCTTTGCCCGCTGGGTCAAGATTCCGGGATATTTTATATAATTTGCAGGCATCAGAGAGCCACTATCAATATACGGGAGACTCCCGGAACTTCCCGGAGACTTGGGATGTCTGCCGTTGATGTTAACATTATACCAAGTCGCCACAAATAAAATAATGCATGGGAAACGGCTTTGGCGTGTTAGTTGCAGTTCACTATGCAACAAGCTATTGCAACGAAGCTAACGTTAAATAGATAATTAACGTTTTAATCGCTAACATAGCAGATTCATGGAACATGACATCTGTAATCAGCATTTTTGCCACAACTAATTTATTAACGAATCAGCATCAACTACATTAAAGAGAATCACTTTATTTAAAATGAATTAAATCCCCTACTTACTGGAGTTCAACAGCTAGTTAATGTACAGAGACGCAGTCACATCCCTGACGTGCAGGTGTAGCGTAGGTAGGTGAGATGAACTGGGATCGTAGGCAGTGGGCCAAACCACTGTGAGGAAGGGGAGGGGGAGCTCAAAGCAACTCAATGCGTTTAAATTTCTGTTTACACAATAATTGTTTAGGTATACATACATGTATTTTTCAAAATAGACCGTGCAATTTTTTTTATGATTTTAGGGGGGGACAACCCTCGGATTGGGGGGGGCATGTCCCCCCTGTCCCCCCCCGGGATTTACACCCATGGATACCACATACAGTCTGTACAGTAGAAACACCATTACACCTATGGAGAGACCCCAGAAATCACAAATGCATGTATGTGTGTATGTGTGCGTGTGTGTGTGTGTGTGTGTGTGTGTGTGTGGGCGTAGGGTCACAGTTGTGTGACGCCACTCACTAAATAAACTGTGACTGCCAATGCAGCACACTTCATTACCAGACTAACTAATTCATCAGCGGCGCAGCATGAATACACTTCCACCTCCATTCTCTCTTACTGTTTTTCACTACACTCTAACAGGAATTACAGATGCTTTTCAACTACTGCTTGCACACATTTTCAAAACCTTGCCTCCTTTTTTCAAAAATGTACACAAAAATTCAACATTTGCACAGAAAATAGCAAACTCCTCACATCTCTTGCAAAATGAAGCATTGCATTCAAAATATCACAAACACATCTCAAAAGCAAACATTTACAAACACCTTTATTCATTTCTGTCAGGTGTGTGTGTTACCGAGAGAAGTGTGTGCTGTGTTGTGCAAGAGCTGTGTTGTTGCTGTTCGAGAGTCAGCTTCAGAAACTGTGACGAGAGAAGAGTGTGTGTGTGTGAGCAGATGAAGAACACTAATATCGCGGTGAAAGTGGCATTGCACATGTGCGATTCTTGGATTTCTGTGTAAAGGTTTGAAAAAAGAGGCAAATGTGTGTAAGCAGCTGGAAACAGTTTAATGTTCTGACGCTGAGAGCAGGAATCAGGAGCCATAGACATGTTCCTGGACGATTCTCTGACAGATCCTGACGAATGACACAAGCATTGAGCTGATGCTGTTTTAAAAACGGCCGTGAGCCAAGCGTCTCGCTATCGTCTCAATTACAGACAGACAGCATGTGCTGGGCCCCGGGGCCTTTGCGACGCGGCCAGCCAATCAAAACAAGCCCATCCGCAGCCAATGAAGCATCAACACAAAGACTGCTCGAGCCCAATACATCTGCTCGCTCTGTCCTTTGCATGCTAAACACATGTACTTGTGTATAATCAGACGTTTTAAGATCGGTTATTCATTACACAGCAGATGAGTGCACAGAACGCAGAAACATCTCACAATCGTACTCGGCACTGGAAACAGTTAACATTCTGAAACCAAGATACATTTCCTGCAGAAGAAAAAGTGTTGTATTCAAATGAAGAAACTTCACTCTTGTCTTGAGCAAAAACTCGCTTTATTTGAATACAGTGTTCCATGAACAACACGTAATATTTAACATTAAAATAGTCGTTGATGTATCCTGATTTAAGAAGGTTTAGATGTTTTCTGCAGTGTGACGTTTGGAGGACGTTATGAGAGGTGTGTGTTTATGATGATAGCATATCTCACCTCTGATGATGGACAGTTTGGAGGTCACAGCGATTTCACCCTCAGTGTTTTTGGCGACGCATTCATAAACGTTTTCATCCCGCGGCGCTCGAAGAGGCTGGATACGCAGCACTGCTCCCGCCCCTTCATCAAACTCTATGGTCTGGACCAATGAGAAAGCGGAATGAGCAGACATCCACCAATCACAGCAGATCACAGTTATCAGATCAGCAACGAGCAAGATGAGTCATGTTCAGATCCAGAGACTTACAAGAGGTGAAATAATAACTCATTTACCACCTACACACGTAACACACTGAACACAGAACACACCCCAAACACACTCATTCAGTGAGGACACATGCTACAGTAAACACACACACACAGGAAGTGACATCAGCAGCTCTTAATTCATGCTCACTGAAGCAAACTGTTCAATATTCAGTTGAGCGGCTGAACTAAACTCATTTCTGCTTCCGTCAGCTTATTTCACATGTGACTGACGCAGACTACGCAGGCAACGCAGGATTCTTTTCCGGCGCTAACAGAGGCGACACGCTTTAGGAGCTCTCCATTCCCACAGAAACACAGCCTTTCTTCTGCTGCTTAAGTGACTGTACACGAATAAAGGCTTCTGCTCTGCTCATTAGCATCTCATCTGCATATTCATGAGAACAGATTAGTTCAAATCCCCTCCTGTTTGGTCACAAAAGTGCAGAATAAAGACTGCAGGAAGCAGGTGCAAACACACACACACAGACACACACACACACACATGCACAGACAGACAGACAGACACACACACACTCACACACACACACATGTTGGTTTTTGTGATTTATGAGGACTCTCCATAGACGTAATGATATTTATACCGCACAAACT
>JAUMHQ010049205.1:0-18682 GCA_032361165.1 Enteromius paludinosus | reverse complement strand
CGATCCACCTACTCAGGGTCTGCTTGGAAGCAGGGAGACCCCTCCTCGGAGGGCCGAAGCAGACGAATAACTGGTCCAACTTCCTCCAGGAGGCGGTTCTTCGAATGTAAGTGTCCAGTGCTCGCAGTGTAGTTCTCCTTCTCCCACTCGTCCTTTCCTCGGAAGATGATGAGTGCCGAGTGGACTGGCTTCCATCCCATGAAGAAGTGGCCGCTCGCGGCGCTTCTTGCCTCGGGTTACCAGTGGATCTGACAGACTGGAATGGAGAAAGAGGATCACTCGTCTCCATACCTTCTGCCAGATCTAGCTGCGATCCACATGATTGCAGGCGCCGGTTTGCCTCAGCGACAGCGGGACCTGCACCACGGGGAGCACTCACAAAGACTCCATCGGCGAATAGAGCTCTGCGAGACCGGAGAGTAGCCATCTTAAACAGCATGCACACCGTGCAGTCGCCGCCCTCGAGCGCAGCTGCTGCGTGCTCCTCTTCCAGGCAAGCAAGACATCTTTAAACACTCTTTAAATCTTGCCATGTTCATCATCGTAGTTCACTTTTGTTCCCTTTTGCAATCGCTGTCGTAGAAATCAAAAGCTGTGTACAGACTCACAGAGAGCGCGCTGAATGAATGAAGGCTGCAGTCTGATTCACCTCAGGTGTTCTTAAGCACCTAGTCAGTGGCGTCACCTGAGGGTGCCGCACCTGACTCTAATCTACATGGATTTCACAGCAGATTCAGAGCGTGGTCGTGCCAAAGGCATTCCCATATGCGTTTCGACGCAGTGTTGAGTTCCTGAAAAGGAACCATTGATTTGAGTGATTCGGTACGAAACAAATAGGGTGCTTCATGCAAAAATGCATACTTATCTATTGTATAGTAAGTGAGAAAACAATATGAAAACAGTAATATGGCCAAATTCACAATATTCATAAAACTAGAATTATATTAGAAAATGATATGTATATATACTAGAAAATTCTATTGCATAAAAGGTTAAGACTAGTCTTTAAGGCTGGTCACAGTTTTTATTATTCGGGTTCCATTAAAATGTAAATTAGTCTGAGTTGAAGCCAAAAAATAAAACAGATTACTCTTGGCTAACTGTTAGTTGGCCAGACTAGCTCTTAAGACACTGTCATAACATGGGGGCTAAGTTTATGCTGCTGGCCCCTGAAGTGTTCGTCAGTGTTGCCAAGTCTTCAGTTTTCCCTCTGAATTGGGCTACTCTAACCCTCTGGAGTCCAAGGTTATTTTGGGGCCCTTGAGATGTTTGGACATGCTCTGATATTTGTGCCCTTTTCAGCTACTTATAACATACTATTGACCAACCTGTATTTTTCTTGTAATCATTACAAACTGTTCTACAATAATACGTGACAAAGATGAATGTACGTGTTTGCATTTCTTATGAAAAAAATGCGTGGTTTGTAAGTTTTGTGAAAATAAAAGTAGCTGGAATAAGGCCATGAAACCCATACTGAATGCACAATACTGAGAGTAACCAGTCTTTTAGGCTAGAATATTTACTTCAGAATGATGTGAAAATCATTCCACTTACCTTTTCAGAGAAAACAATATAGTGTTTTAAATTTTAAAAGATATATTTTTGTGGCTTAAAGCCTGTAGGCGAGGTAGTGAGAATGGCCATTAATATTCTCACCTGAAGAGACAAAGCCCACTCCCCTAATGGCCCATTAGTGACAGAAACAGGTAAGGCAGGTAAAAAAAATATGTGATGAGATGTGAGAGAAAACTGTTTTTTAAAATGATTTGTATTTTATTCAAAGCACAGTACAGTTAAAATATACAAAATTAAAATGTGCCAAAGACACATTATTGAGCACACTGATATAACTACAGAGATGTGAACAGACTTTGAGTCAATCCTGAACACAGATTCTGTTCAACAAGTGAAACCTCTACATTTTACCTGATATATAAGTGTTTGCTGCTTCTTTTCAAGAAAAATAAAAGCTGGTTTTACCACAGAATCTCAGTGTAGTCAAACATCTGATGTTGGAACAGCACTCCTAGAGAAAAACAACTGGAAGAGACTCAGTTTGAGGAGACAGGAGGATTGTTTATATGATATATATAACATGACAACATGATATTTAGCCCCTAAAACACTAACACAACAACAAACTAATTTAAACGAATGCATTGTGTTAAACTGACTTGAAACAGTTTTGGTTTGTCTCAACTAAATATTTTCATTTTGAAAGAACACAAATTATTTTAATTATGTAACTAGGAAGTGGATTTGCACAGGGCAGGATAAGGGTAGTAAATCTTGAAATAAAATGTTATTTTAGGCATTTTTATTAAGATGATAAAACTGGGAGACTTGTAAATGTTTAATGCTATTTTATATTTGTATTTAAAAGACCTTCTGCTATGTTGGTGTTTTTGGGGGTTACCATTGTGGTAAAGTGTAGAGCATGTGCTTAGGGACTTGCTAAAACAGAGTTGTTTTAATAATAATAATAATAATAATACTTTGGGCATGCTGTGGATGTAACAAAACCATTTTATGTTATGCATAACAAGTTGGCTAATGCCTAAAGTAAATCAAACATATATTTTATTTTTTCAGTGTAGAAGAATGTCTTCCTATTAGTTTATTTTTCAGTTAAATGTTTTACTTTGAGTTCAACAAGCATAAAATGTGTAATTTTCATTAAAACTATATTTGATCACATTGAGTTGGGCTACACGTATTTATTGGATGGAAATCCTGCCTTCAATTAAATTGAGTTCATCCAATGAATAATTTTTTGGAGTGTGGCAACCCTGGTGTGAGTTGAGTTTTCAGTGACATCTTGACAACACAGCGAATAAAGCAAGCCCAGATTTCATTACGCCGTTTTAACTGTAACAGTTATTAGGCCTACTAATGTAAAATGTGTACCTGTTCAGAGAGTATGTGGTTTCAGACAAAGCCACTGAATCATTCATCAAAACGATTCATTCAGAGACATGCAATCTAAATTCTTTTGGAAAGATTTTTGTTTTGGTTGAGGAAAACAAACAAAATAAATCCAAACAATCAGTCTGAAATGTAAATGAAATTAGAATTAAAGATTCTCCATTTAAGAGTCTCCATTTAAAATAAAATAAAATAAATAACCAGTACGAAAACATGATTTATGAATTTTAAAGATGATAGCAGGATGGAGGAACATTATCCGTTTTAGAGAGCATTTGACTGGACAAAAATCTGTGTAGTGCAAGATGAGTCATCACTTTTTTTTTTTTTTTTTTAATGATTGTACATTTTAAAATGTGCATGTCTGCTGAAAGTAAATGTTGGAAACACTAGCTAACAGATACAATGAAAATGCCACAAAAATTCAAATTTCTCATCTTTAAAAAAAGAGTAGCAAGCAGTATAGAGTGTGCTTTATGCAGCAAGATGAATGTTCTGAGTGTGCCTGTGATAAAACGAGAGAGAAAGAGAAAAAGGAATACAGACGAGTACTTATATGTTGATATGAACCCCCTCCCTGCCAAAAGTATTGATTTTTGTGTGTGTGTGCGTGTGTAAAGGGAACGAGCACATGTGAGTGAGAGACAATTGAGAAAAATGAGTCCATATATGAATATACACAGGGAAAAAAATAGGTGTTAAAAAACAGAGTAGTACTGAATTTGTATACATCCAAGAAAGATACATTTGTTCAATTATGAACTTGCGTGCATGTTTGCTCTGCAGACAGATAGAGGGATATACTGCGTGTGTATAAAATGTGTGTGTGTTAATGATATATCTTCGTTGGTCGGGCCTGTGCTTCCAATTTGGAGGCTGTCAGAGTTCAGGGTGATGGAGTGTCAGAGCTGGAAGCTTGATGCATGTGGAAAGGGCAGGTTCTATAGGGGCCCGGCAGTGCCTCTGTCATCAGACACACACACACACAAACACACACGCAGCGAAATGTCACGCACAAATATGCACTCAACCCCACACACTGTCAGGGCACAGCGCGTGCACACGGAGGGGCCCACACGAGCATTACCCCCTCCCCCAGTTTCATGTATTTCATATGTGTCTGAAGCCAAAAAGCGTCAGAAATGACTGGGAATTATTATCCGGCAAACCTTCCACGAAATAGAATAAAACAGCAGCGGCGGCCCAGCGAGAGCTGAATTCAAACCGTCAGAAGCGGCTCTGTGTACCTGCTCAACCACCATGAGGAGCCTCATTAACAACATGCAAAGTGAACTCATTCAGAGGCTGAGAAGACGAACCCAGCTGTCACTGAAGATGACTGCTTTAATTGTCTAGGGAGGGGGCGGCGGATGGGAATGAAAACCGAATGAGGTGTTGTTCGCTAATTGAAAGATTTCTCCTCATATTCCAGGTTCCTTGTGACAGATGCCCGAGGAGCCATTGAGGAGACGGGAGCTGACTTCATTGTGAGCTGATGAAAGAGACAGACCTTGGCCTCCCAGAAGGAGTTATTCTCCGAGGCGACTTGAAGAGGGATAGTACCGCACAGGTGTGACAGCCCGTCAGAAACACGATGTGTGCATTTACACACACAAATACACAAATGAGAGACAAAACTGGCAAAGGACAGAGCTGCACTGGGCACCAGCGCCGCTTTGATACCGCTGCCCGGGAAAAGTGTGGGAGATGTTTGGAACATCTTAATGGTTCCTCAAAACACAGTTGTGTTCAAATACGGTGCTACTGAGGTGCAGTTGTACGCTTTTTCTGCAGACTCACAGTAAAAGGGTTACTCTGGAGCAAACTTAGGAGCATCTTTTTTGTTTTACACATCCTTATGGCCCTTATCACAGTATGTGTGGCTTTATTGTGGTCATAGTGTTATTTGGGTGTTTCTTTAACCTTTTAGAACCCTTTTAAAAGCCTTTTAGAAAATTCTCCCAATTCTTCAATAGTTTTTTTCTGTATTTAATAAATAATTCTGTTTTTTTTATTATTCATTTATTAAAGTTTTTTTAAAGCCATGATATATCTAACCACAGTATAATTTCTACAAAATTTCAAATGATGTTCACATGTGCGCTTTTTTTATTTAATTACATTAAATACATTATATAAAATATATTATATACAAATTATATAAAAATATCTGTATAACTTATGTAATATTCTTTGTTTATTTCACATTAGATTATTTACATATTTTTTTAACAAATTTTTTTTTATTGTAATTATTCATTTTTTCCATGTTTTGAGACTGAAACTATATGCTAAAAAGTCAACTTTAATATTAGATCATTACAATAATTAATTAATGAATTAATTATTATTATTTTATTATTAAGTCACTTCCTGGGAAGCTGAAGGTTAAATAAATGCTGATATTTATTATTTATAATTTAAAGGTCAGGGATTAAATCGATAATTAAATAATAATAATAATAATAATAAAATATAAATAAATTAAGCATTAAATGTTGTATAAAAAAACAATTAAAAATTCAGACTTTGCATCAAATAAATAAATTACATTTTAAAATTATACAGTTTAAATGTACATTTTAAATTGCAATAATATTTCACAATATTATTATTATTATTGTTATTTCTTACAGTATTTTTGATCAAAAAAATTGACTGAGCATAAAAGACGTTTCAAAAAATTTTTTTTACATTAATTAACAAAGTCATGTCGAAACACCAAAACGTACCTCCGGCCTCAGTTCAACCATACAAACAACAGCCTGCTCACATTACAATAACAGCCCTCACTTCATCCCACCGGTGTCACAAACAATAATACCTCCTTATATGAGCCCAAAGAAGTTGCAGCATAATTCTTATTGGCTCAAGTCCACAATGCTATAAAAGCGGCCACTCCACCTTCCCGTGGACTATTTTAAAGCCAGTATGTGCAGTTAGAAGGAGGAGAAGGGGTACAGTGGCAACTTTGTAAATGTCAGAGATTTCAAAATTTGACAAAATGAAAGGAAACAAGTATAATCCTCCCCCTGCGCCCATTAAAACCAGCCCTCAACCCATCCCCCTGTTTATCAATTAGCTCTCCTGGATTTTCAGACGACCAGAGGGGAGCAAGAGAGGAAAGAAAACAGAACAGAGAAGAAGGGAGGGAGGTAATGAAGAGGGGATGGAAAGGGAGGGGGCTGGAGATGGTCTCTCTCTCACTTTCTCTCTCTCTCTGGCTGCCGGGGCCCAGCAGTGCCCTAAGGCAGTGGAGACAATAACTGACACATTTCTTAACCTAGTGTAGTGATGCCCCATATCCTGTAGTCTGGACCTTCCCTGTTCCCCCAGCATCCCGAGCTTTTCTTTTATCCCCATCCATCAGAGAGAGCTGACAGGCTGCCACAGGGGGACTAACAACACACACACACACACACACACACACACACAAGCAAGCAAAACACCTCTGAAACTCCTTTCACACCAGGCTCCCTGACAACTGGGTGATAAACACAATATGCAGAAAACTGCATATTAAAGAACACAAATGATTATTATGTCCACAGGGCAGTGGTACAATACTAACCAATATGATAGATGACGGCGCTGGAAGGTTTTATGGGTGCCTAGGAACAGGCAGAAACAAAAGGAGATGAAATTGCAAAGCAGGGGAAGGGAAATCACTTTTGGGTTATAAAAAATCATTCGGTGAAGGGAAATAATAGAGGTAACAGCATCGGCTGCAATTATTTAATTGAAAAACGTTGGGAAACCGTATAAATTTATGCAGAATTATCGCCCATCCATGAGAAATGTTAATATTTCAAAACATTGGGACATTTGTGAGTGTAATTGCAGCGTTTTCTGGAGTGTGAGGAGCGTGTGAATGTCTGCTGGTGTGGGCAGGAAACAGACAGGGACATGTTGACAGACCTGAGACCAGTTTTGTCATCTGATCAAATTTTCATGGCCAGGCTCTGCTGCTTATGACTGCAACTGCATTAGAGTCCTGTGATAGGAGAGTATTGGTACGAGGACACGTTTTTCCATCTGTTATTTTTGTCCTTCCTTCCATCCATCCACATTTTTCCCTTCTGTATTCTTTATTTCTTTCCATCCATCCTTCTTTCTCTTCTTCCTTCCTTTTTTCATCCCCTCACTCTTTCTTTCCATTCTTTTTCATTCACCCTTCATCCATCTTTCTCCTTCCTTCTCTCTGCCTTCTGTCTTTTTTCCTTATATCCATACTTCCTTTTTAATTTTTCTCTTTCCTTCACATCTCATTTAATCCTTTATTTCTTCCTTACTTCTTCCCTTTTCTTTCTGTTTCTGCTTTCTTTCTTTACACCCTTCCTTCTTTAGAGTCCATTGCATCTTACTTCAAATTATTCCTTTCATCCATCCATCCATCCATCCATCCCTCCATCCATCCAACCAACCAACCAACCAACCAACCAACCAACCAACCAACCAACCAACCAACCAACCAATCTCTTTCTTTCTTTTTTATCCCCTCCCTTTCCATCCATCCATCCATCCATCCATCCTCTTTCTTTCTTTTTTCTCCCCTCCCTTTCCATCCATCCATCCATCCATCCATCCATCCATCCATCCATCATCCATCCATCCTCTTTCTTTCTTTTTTATCCCCTCCCTTTCCATCCATCCATCCATCCATCCATCCATCCATCCTCTTTCTTTCTTTTTTATCCCCTCCTTTTACATCCATCCATCCATCCATCCATCCTCTTTCTTTCTTTTTTATCCCCTCCCTTTCCATCCATCCATCCATCCATCAATCCATCCATCCTCTTTCTTTCTTTTTTATCACCTCCCTTTCCATCCATCCATCCTTCCATCCATCTTTTTTATCCCCTCCCTTTCTGTCTTTTTTATCCCCTCCCTTTCCTTTCATTTTTTTTTCATCCAGGAGTCCTTCCTTTTATCCCTTTTCTCTCCTTCCATCCATGTTTATTTATTAATTTTCCTCTTTCCTTTTCCTCTCAATTTATACTTTTTCCTTTTCCCATCACTTCATCCATCTTCTCATTTTTCAAGTGTCTCTTGACTCTTTCTTTGTTTCGTCCGTCATCAATGCTTTTCCTCCTTTCTTTTCCATTTCTCCATCCTTCCCTCCATCCAACCAACCATCTTTTCTTCTTCTCTCCGTTCTTATTTTGTCCCGCGTCTCTTTCTTTCTGAACCTTTCATTCACCTTCTTCCTTCCTTCCTTCAATCCATCCTTTATTGTTTATTTCTCCCACACTCAATATTTGTCCTTCCATTTATCCTCCAATATTTCTCTCCTTCCTTCTGTGATCCCTTCCATCTCCTCTCATCCACCTGTCATGCATCTTTCTTTTTCTTACTTATTCATTTTTCCTGCATCTATGCATCCTTACTTCTTTCTTTCTTCCCTCCCTCCTTCATCCATTCTTTATTTCCTACTTTTTCCCTCCCTGTGTCCTTCCTTCCTTCCATCCTTTACTGCTTACTTCCTTTTTTATCTCCCTTCCCTTTTTGCTTCCTTTACACCTTCCTTTATTTATCATTATTAAAAAAAAAAAAAAAAAAATTTTGCTACAAATATTTTTATTAGAAAAAAAAAAAAATGGTTACAAAGCTATAAAAAAGGCGCGAATCCACAGGTCTTATTTAATGTCTCTGTTTGCCCTTTCATGAAAGAGCCGTCATTAGCATGAATATTTAGATGCTGCCGTATCACATGCATGCCGCCGCTTGCTTTTAAATGGAGCTCCTCCTATTAATGATCTTAATGATGAGAAAGGGCGAACATCCTCACAAAGTCGGCCCAGCCAACGCACCTCCGAGGCCTCGCCGCTACACTTTATGATGATGTTCTGTGCAATTAATCAAAGTGGCGTTTATTGCTTGTGCCAGACATATTAAATTGCTCCCTTGTCCTTAGGGCTCCGGGGCTACTGGGTGTCATTACGGCCCCGCAATCACTAAAACTCATTTCCTGTTTTTGCTACAGGTCACATATAATCTAAAAAGGTGCCCGGTCTTCTCTCCGATTGTAACATAAACTATATTGGAAATGGGAGTAAATTATAGAAAATCCTGTGCCTAGAATGTATTTGCGTAATGCGTACACAACATATGTCTGCTTTTGCCCTGTGCTGATCTGAGAGGCAGCGGGTTTTATAATGTAGCCATGCAAAGAATATAAAAACAAGAGTTATATGCTGCGTTTCCTCCTCGTTTGATCAGACTTGTGTATGAAAACAAGCTCTTTTGTCCCCTTCGTCTTAAGTGGCAACATCTCTCTTATGGCCACAATAAACAGCTCATTAACAAGCAGAGCCTGCTCCTGTCTGGTGTGCGGTAATACAGGCCACTAGCAAAGAAACACAGATAATGTATAATCACACTCACAAACGTGTGAACAAATGTGACGAGTTGCATTAAAGTAGCGAAGCTGGCTTAGGAGACCACTCCTCCTTTGAGATAACATAGCCATGCTCTGTCCCAAAACCTAGTGTGCTGCCTACAGAGGGAGCATTTTAAGGTATGGTAATGAGGTGTTTTATTTATGCTGACAAATTCCGTGATGAAGTGAGAAAATAAGTTCCAAGAAATTGCAAATAATCATATAATCAAAAATAAAGTTTAATTAAGCAATACAAAAAAATATAGTAAATAAATAATAATAAATTGATTAATTTAAAATAATTATTAATAATAATTGTTGCAAAAAACATATACTCCTTCATATTTTAATTCGCTTAAATGTAATTTATTGCTGTGATGGCAAAGCTCAATTTTCAGCAGTCATTATTTCAGTTTTCAGCGTCACATAACCCTTCAGAAATCTTTGTATTATGCTGATTTGATGCTCAAATATTTCCCACTATATTTAAAAACACTGTTGTCCTGCATAATATTTTTTTTGTGCAAACTACTGTGCAAAACATTATTTTTTAGGATTCTTTGATGAATAGAAAGTTCAAAAGAACAACATTTACTTGAAATAGCAATCTTTTGTGAAATTATAAACATGTTTACTGTCACTTTTCAGATAATGCAGTCTTAAACATTTTTTTACTTTTTAAGCAGTAAGCAGAACTTTTACGCAGTATTATAAATAAATGTGTATATATTGTATGTAATTTATTTCTACTATTTATCCAGTTCTATGAATCTTTATGCTTGTTAGCTTTAGCAACCTGCTAGAACCAAAATTTACTAGAATCAATTTCTGCAGTCTCTACTGAGTTTCCATGATTGTTTGGAACTTGAAATGAGGTCTTAAAAGTCAGCTGCCTATGTAGGAAACAGGAAGCTTACAAGGTTTTGGAACAGTGCTACAAACAAACGCACTGAGACATCGAAAAAGATGTACGGACCCTGCCTATTTCAAAAACTTTTATGTCTGTCATTTCTTGGCAGTGGGTTTTTGGATGACTTATCAGAAAGTGTCCCTGGCTCTTCGATGTTAAAATTAATCAGACCATCTCTAGGTCTCTCTTTCTAGATACCGCGTGAGCCCTGATCCGACGGGTCAGTCTTCATGAGATAATTTGCAGCTGCAGTCGGAATGGGAGGGTGGGGGAGGACAGTTATTTCAGTGGGACAGGCAGTTAGTTAGCCTTGCCATCAGGGTGGCATCTGTCATCCCACTGTGCTACTGCTTGTGTCCTATGATGGATGTCACAATTTGGACCATCAAAATAGGAGCCCCCTGCTGCTTTTAATTGCCAAAGCCGGGCGCTGGCACATTTGTTATTACCGAGAGCTTGTTACGTCACACCAAATGAATTAACAGGTGAAGATAATAGATGTGCACCCGGGCGACCCGGTCTACAGCCCCTATGAGGGCCCCGAGTAATTATGGGATAATAAATGTTCAGTATTGAAGCAGTGGGGGGCAGCATTAGACAGGCAAAAAAAAAAGTCTCCCTGACAGGCTGTATGGAAATATGCTCCACAGCCAGCAATGACACACACTCATCAGCTGCCTGACAGACGCTTGTATAATTAGACCTGTAATACATACAATTAAAAAAATAGTGAAAAGTGTGCAATTTTACAGGTATAAATATATTCCATCGATTCCATCGTTTCATTAAAATCGTTAAAACTTGGCACTGCAAGGTCTGCTAGAGTAAGTGCAGCGGTGGCAGCTTCTTGCAGACAGAATATCTATAACAGAAAGTAATGGGTTGTCTACAGCTGAGTACAGAACTTCTAAGGATGTACAAAAACTCCCCAAAACACAGTCATGATGTCTGCTGAACCTTTGTGGCAATTACATACCACCATTAAAACCAACCTGGGCTCATTAAATATACATACGTGCCTCTACCTACTTTTTTGCAGACCTCCAAAAACATAGCTATCCATACCTTACACTACAGTCTCAAGCTAGAATAACCAGGCCGTAAAACGCCTGGAATTTCATTCCCTTTGACATAAATTATTATTACAAAGGCAGATTATTGACTGATAAAGACCTTTTTGTGTGGTTTCTTGCACAAAACTTACCAGAGTGCATGATTTGTAAGGCAAAAACATTTTTAAGGGCCTCTACTATGCATTTGAAATATTTCAAACTACTCCAATCTTTTTCGCGTTTTCGGCATTTTACTGATGACTGCTTCTATAGGAAGGGGTTTATCATGGCATTCACACACACTTGCTCCAGAAAGATGGTTTAGAACTCAGTTTATCTGGACCTGCTGGCTCCACTGAATCACAACCTGTAAATATGATATATAATACATGTTAATATTTTCTATTGAGCATTCGAAAAAAGAAACTATGGCAATGGGTGGATCGTTTCCAACAAACACTGAATGTAATATACCAATAACAACAGACTAGCCCATCTGACCAGTAAATCAGAGCAGAGTAAGCTCATGGAAAAGAGTGGTTTAGAGAAACTGAATCTTAGAATGGCTTCATATGATTAGTTCGAGAATCGCTGGAAAATGAGGTGATATTGAATGCATACTTTGGAAAAAATATGTTTTTTTTTACCTTGAATGCATGTAAACCTATTGTGTTAGACTCCTAAAACAATAGTAAGAACCTTGGAAATAGCATAAAATGGGCACTTTAATGTTTGCATTACATAACCATACAGTATGTATTACTTTTCTTAAATGCTAAACTTGCTTGATAGCGCACCTGATACAGCATTCAGAATGTGATGCAAAGTGAAAGGATAAAAGACAGAAAACAAAGTCGCAATAAAAGAACTTCTGGAAGACTTGTAGAAGCAAGTTGAAATAGCATGGTTGTCTGACAAAACACTTTTTTTTTATCTTACATTTATTTTTGGTAACGTTAATAGTTAGATTGTTACATGTATATAATAAGTGCTTAGTGTTTGTGACCCTTACTGAACATTTCATTCTTTAAACTGGTTTGTGTCTGTTTTTATTTCTGACAGCCGATTCGAATATTAACTTTGACATGTTTAGTGTGGATAGCCTCAATCTGTTATGCGACACAACAACGCTCATGCCCTGTGTAGACACGATTAATGATAATCTGTTTTGGATAAAACACACACATTTAATTTCTGAGTTGTTATGATGCATACAACATACAATAAAACTTCATATTCATGTTCTTGTTCATCTGTTTTGAACAAAACTGAATGCAGTTTTAGCGCCACGCTCTGGACATTAGACTCTTAAAGTGTCGAAACACGTAAAAAGCAACATAACATCATTTCGCAGCAATTTCACCACAGGCACATATTTCCAGTGAGTCTGGGTTGATCAAAACCAGGAGAATAAATATAACCAGCTCAAAACTGGAGGCAGTGGGAGTCAGCGCATTCTGTAGAGCGTCAGCCAGAGATGGCCAGATATAAATAAGCACAGAATGTCTTAAGCAAACAGAAATTATACAAAATTAATTAGCGAGCCCCGGATGATAATTACCGGTGGTGAGTGGCTGGGCCTTTGCGTGGGGCTGGAAAGAGCCCAGGCACAACAGAATTTGGGAGGATGTGGCGCGAGTCTGCGTTTGCAGCCTGCTGCCGCCTCCACACAAACCTCTGTAATTACTAACTTACATTTCTCTCGTTCGCCTTCACCTTTCATTTCGCAGTCATTTGGGAGAGCCAAGGTAAACCAGAGGACTAATTGGCAATAGACGATTCCACTGGTGAGGCGTAATGCATTAAAGATGTGGGGCTCTGGCTAGTTATGAGCAGCCAAATAAACATTAGCCTTTAGCCATGCAGCTAACCTTCAGTATCCTGCCCCTACACACAACCCCCTCCTTCTGTCTCTCTCTCTCTATCTCTAGCTGTCTTTCTTCCTTACCTGTCTCTCTCTCTCTCTCCATCGAAGTACTTTATTACCAGTGCATCAGTAGACGTAACAAAAGCAGTTCCAAGTTCTTTACTGGCATTACTGCCATACATTCAAAAGAAGATCCAGAATCTATGGAGTAAGAGAACAAACAAACTCTCTCTGTAAATTTAAAATTTAAAACAGCTTTACTTATATGTTTGTTAGGTCTATAAACATACATCAACATAAATCAACAACAACCAAAATAAATAAATTAATAAATGACGGGCAAACAAATAAATAAATACTATTTACGCTCACCGCTCTTTCTATAGCTTTTCCTGTCTCTCTCTTCATCTGTCTTTCTCTCTCTCTCTCTGGCTGATTCTCTCTCTGCCAGTGTTTCTCCCACTGCCTCTATGTTCTTAAGCATGATGTGTACTGTAGCTCATGCTGAATGATGGTTGAATGACAGAAGAAGCGTCTTCAAACTGAGGGCTGAGGTCTTGTGTATGACAACAGGATGTCCATGCAGCTGTCAAAACCCTGAGGTATGTATGCATGTGTGTCTATACTACATGCTAACGAAAGGCAACTGCGTTCTGTCACAAACATGCCCTGTGCAATGGACTGGAAATCATGGCAGCAACTCCTATGTGGTCTGTATGTTTTCCAGAAGCCGCAAAGGCAGGAATTCTATCTTTGGCAGAGACCTTAGTGTAGCGTCCATGCCTTAATGTACAATGATGTGTAAAGTAATCTGCCATTTAAGAAAAACGGCCTGGTGGGAAGATCCTATTCAACTCTAAAGACTCTCTGCAAAGCTATGCATATGAATTTCTGGGAACGCGGAATATAACAATGAAAATAAAACTGAATTATAAGATATCTGGCTTATGTATGGCTTATTTGAGTAAGGCAATTTTTTGCATCAAAATTTAGCATACTGGAACAATGGCTTCAATTAGAATCGCTGCGTTTGTCTTACAAGAGCAGTTTCAAATGGTAAACATGCTTTGTGCTTGCAATAATACATGGCAGTTCGTGAGTCCCTTGTCCATTCATATCCACAGTGACATGCTGCTTTCTAAGAATTTATCAGAGTAATGCTCTATCAAATATAATACATGCATTGTCCTGCTAATTACACCAATTTTCTAAGTGATCTAATTATATATTAATCAACATCACTTTTCATAGATGTACGTCATTGCAAACACAATGCATATGAACTCTTCTAATGAACTCTTTATATAAATATACATATATACATCTATCTATATCTGACAACAGCTAGTGTTCCACACAGAGATCTGATCTGATCATCATACAGTCTGTCTGGAATGGCATGATTTAACAGAACAAACTGAGACAGACTCAATCCAGAAGAACTGTGGCAGTGTTTCTAAGATGCTTCAAAGAACCTACCTGGAAAGCTACCTGAAAACCTATGGAAATGTGTACCTCAGAACAGAAGCAGTTTTACCAAAAGCTGTAATACCAAATATTTATTTGATTAAGTTAATAGAAGTAATTTGAAAAATTAAATCTATTAATGGCATTATTTTTGAAAGCATCCTCATTTTACAGCATTTTCATACAAGTGTTTAAAACTTTGAACAGTACTGTAGCTTTCCAGGTAGGTTTTTTTTCTTCATCTTGGAGACGTTGGCACAGTTCTTCTGAATTGATTCTGTCTCAGTTTGTTCTGTTACTTCATGCCATAAACAATGTCAAAACTGACCACTAAAGTATCATGAGAAAACAATATTTGAGTAATTGCTGCTGAAAATTAAAAAATAGCAGTAATAGGCTAAAATGTTATTACTATTTAAAATAAATGCAAAATAATATGTTTACACTATTACTGTTATTACTGTATTATTATTATTTATTATTTATTTGAAAAATTCTTACAGAGCTTAAGAGACTTATTTTATTTCCAATCCAAAAACCTTTGAACAGTACTATATTTATATTTATCGAGACAATTTTTTTTGGTAACATTCAAGACTACCCTGCTGTAGAGCGTAATGGATAAAGTTCAGATATGTATTTATGTTTCTTTAAAATTTCATAGCAACATCACAAACATAAGGGGTACATAGTTTAACTTCAGATTCTGGCACATCTGGTGAACGACAGCTTTGGAGGGGGGCTTGTATGGATATTCAGTGAATAAAACATGCAGAGAGCAGAATGGAAATGGTTCTGCTTGTCATATTGGCAATGATTGATAGGCACCCCAGTGCAATGAACAGAGAGACACCTGCTATTTGGCCATGCCTCACCGTGTGCTGTACGCTGAATGGACCTGGTCCTTACTGCAGTAGAGAAATGCTGCAAATTTTTGAGCCCTAGCCCTAACCCGTTTAAGTGAATATATATATATATATATATATATATATATATATATGTATGTATGTATATCATATACTCATCCCTTTTTCCACAGAACACAAAAGGAGGCATTTTGAAGAAGTTTTCCATGCAGTTACACTGAGCAAGGACTCAAGCTTTCAAGCTTCAAATAGGATGCAAAGAACAATATTCAGCAATAGCTTTTCAGACTGAAAGATAAATCTTAGGAGTTTCTCCTTTCGTGTTTCACAAAAGAAAAAGTTAGGAGCGACATGAAAGTAAATTATGACAGAATTTTCATTTTTAATTCTTCAAATTCTTTAAGACAGCCTTGTTCGTAAATGAAGGTTGAGATAAAAGGAGAAATAAGGATTTTTTTTTAATGAATATGTGCTCATACTCACATTACTGTTTAATGATACTGGACACTGGGGTTAAATGTGTGTGTGTTGGATGGGGGAGGTGTGAATATCGAATGCCTGTTTGCGGTCTGTACTTGCACGCTTACAGACCAATACATCAAAAAATGTAAAATATTCAGCATCAAAAAGGCAAAGGGTACATGCATGATGATCTTAATTGCCCCATATTTTTGATGTCAAGCAATCATAACGCCTTCAAAGTGACACAAATTGATTTGTACGTCGACAGCAGCGTGCTTATGAAAAAAAGACGGCGGTGCGGTTAATAGAATGAGTCTGTCTTAGCGGCTTCGGATGCTTTTTCAAACTAAAGAGAAATGCAAATGCGTTCATACTTGAGTAGCTCAGACATCTGTGGGGTTAATGGAGGTCTGAATATTGCTGTCCACCGCAGTGTTATTCCTTTAAAGACAGAATCAATCATAAACAACGACTCAAAGAAACGCTTGCCTTTAGAGTCAATTAAAAGTGGAGTGACATAACACAAAAATACTTCCAGCATAAATTAAGTGGCCCGCCGTCATTGTTTTCTTGTTTACCATGTTATGAAGGCGATGTTTGATGTACACGCGAACCGCTCTGGGCGATAGTTTATGATCATTATTATTTAAATGAGCTGTTGTGTTTTGCAGGTCTTAAATCACTGAACAGGAATTTCTGAAGTCCAGAATTATAAATGGCTTTCCATGCAAATGGGGGAATGCTGCTCTCTTGACTGCTTTCATTTTGCGGCCTGAACGTATTCATGTTCGCTATTTAGAATAACATTAGTCGCAATGTAAAGTTTGGTATTTACGCTTAAACTATTAGCAACTTTATGAAGTCAATGTTTTTCATTCTATGGTCCCTGATGTGCACGCTACTTTTGCTTGTTGCTGAACATACTCTCCAGAGAATGATTAATGACATATTTTTAATGAGGGACAGCACTGAACCCCTGCCACGCCGTAGCTAAACACGCCACAAATGAGCGACTTGCCGTGGCCTAGTGGACTGAAGCTTTGGCGTCATTATCAACAGTCTCATAAACAGCTCGCAGGCCTCAATTCTCCTGATGCAAAGAGAAAAGCAACAATGCCGTACCGCATTACACAGGATGATGCTCTTGTCTTGTAGTCGATGCTGAAATGGACAAATTGATAGAAAACTACTCAAACTGTTTCCCAAACTGCCATCAATTCCCTAAATCTAAGCAAAACTAGGGATTGCTGCTTGTTTATGCCAGGAAATGAAAATGCCAAAGGGAGCCTCTGGGAGCACAAATGAAAAAAAGGGAATAAAATAAGTTTAAGTGTGAGGAACTTTTAAAAGCATTTTGTCAATGGATCATACAATTGAATATGATACAGCAGGACTCCATGAAGGTGCCCCTATAAATGGGCCTCATGCTGTAATTCAGTTTGAAAGCCCATTGCAATGGGAAGTTCAATACGAGATGAGTGGCCCCATCAACTCTTAGTGCCCCAGCCACTTTGTAGAGTTTTGCACTGAGTGATGTAGATATTTCAGGGAAAAAAACAAGCACTTTGGATATTTTAAACTGTTTCTCGTTAACTAGAGCATGACCACTTGAAAGTGTATTAATGACATGAAAACATTCATATAGGGTCTTCGGTGAAGTTTGCTGGCTGAGAAGGTTAAAATGGTCAGTTCACCAAATGCAGGATTTTTATTTTTTCCTCATTAAAAAGTTTAACCACTAAAGAAATCAGGAGTACTGTTGAAAAAAAAAAAAAAAAAAAAAGGTGCCCAAACTTTTTACTGTGAAAAGCCAAAAGTTAAACTTGACTGAGGGCTGTGGGAGAAAATAAATTCTGCATGATATTAAACTAGAACATAATACAAATTTTAAAACAAAAGTCCTATTCATAAAATTTCTGTCAAATTAATAATTGAAAATATGCTTAAATAATTTTTTTCCTCTTACCCAAATCAAAACATCATCACGAGCCAGAATAACAGTAGAAAACTGTAATCTAAAAGTTAGCGCAAATGTAATTGTAAAGTAAAATACTACTAAATTCACATTCCCGGAATTCTCTGAGTAACAGGAGCAACACATTCTCACTCCCAACTCGTCAACATTTTGAAGCTTGGTCAAGACCATTTTGCGTCGCTTTTTGACGATCAAGGTACCCCTTTGTAGTCACTCAAAGGGTCCTCAGTAAATAGGATATTAAATAGGAAACCCTTAGCGTCAATCAACATGCCGATGAGATATACTTTTTTATTTTATCTTCATAATTTAAAGATTTATTGGGTAAAAACAATAGCATTATTGCATAAAGGTAGGGTGTGATTTTTCAATGTAAACAGTCAAAACAGTAAGCACGTAACGCAGACCCACCATTTGTCAATAAAACACAAAATATAGCAAGCACGTACAACCACCGTCGTCATTTATTAGAAAAATATGAATATTCCAAGTCTTCTGATGCAAAACGCCGTGTAGCACACAAAAAATTTCGGTTTAAAAAATGACGCTACAAGAATCCTTACGTCAACATTGGTTGTGAAATGCCATTGGCTCTTGCATGTCTCGTGACCGATTGCATCATGCTATGGGACGGGAGTATTTTTCCTGAATAAGATGACAGTTAATGACAGAGCAGGATAATTTTTAGTGATTAAAACTTGTGTTCCCTATCAGTCGGTCACTCCGAGTCACGTCGGTGACCGACGAATAGGAATCTCGCTTCGAGATGGCAAATC
>JAUMHQ010048959.1:0-18803 GCA_032361165.1 Enteromius paludinosus | reverse complement strand
ATGCCAAAATCATCAATATTAAAACAATAAAAGGCTTGAACTACTTCAGTTGTGTGTAATGAATATAAAATATATGAAAGTCTAATGTTTATCAGTACATTACAGAAAATAATGAACTTTATCACAGTATGCTAATTTTTTTAAATGGACCTGTATATTGTCTTATTACAGTTATATATAAGTTATTTTACCTGAAGATTTGAAGGCGTCGGAAAATGCAAATGTAAAAAAAAAAAAAATATTTATAATGTAAATTTTTTTTGTTTTATATATATATATGTTGTCAAAGTTTAAACTTTTCAAAGTTGTTTAGATGGGTTGTTTGAATTAAGTTTCGGTTGTCACATTTTCTGCAAATATAATTCGTAGATTTAAGTCCTGTTCTCTTTCCCTCAGGTGAAGGCCAGTCTGAGGAGGAGAAATCGAAGAAAGAGGCTGGGAAACCGCAGGTGGATGAGATAGTGCCGGTCTACCGGCGGGACTGTCACGAGGAGGTGTACGCTGGGAGTCACCAGTATCCCGGCCGTGGTATATACTTGCTCAAGTTCGACAACTCCTACTCACTCTGGAGGTCTAAAACCGTCTACTACAGAGTATACTACACCAGATAAGCCTGGAGTCAAGACTGAGGGACAGGAATGTGTGCGTGAATGTTAAGAGATAGATGGAGAGAAAGCTAGATCAAAAATATGGAAATTTATGGTATGTCCACTACTGGGGAAGGGACGAAGAGATTTAACATGAGTGTGTGTGTGTGTGTGCTTGTTTCGATGTGTATGCAAAGTTTATGAGTGTGTCTGTCATGCTGTCCAGGAGGAATGGGCCATATGCTTGGCACCTGTTTTGCACTCTAAAAAAAAAATCTACTCTGATTTTGTGCTTGATATTCTAACTTCAGTCTCCATCTTCTGATGCCATCCAAAGAGATGCAGGATAGATTAGTGTGTCCTAATTAAAACGGCCTTCAAACGACATGTTTAGATGATGAACAACGGAGCAAACACTAACACGCCTTTCTCCTGGAGTACTTCCTCATATAGGTCAACACTGAGTAAATCAGCCAGTGGAGCTTTTCTGTACTCTTGTTTTCCTCCTATCAGCACACAGAACAGAAGAGCATCTGGAAGTGTGAGAGAAAACGTATGGAAAGGACTTTTCTTACGATGCAAAGATGGATCTGGAGGCCTTTACGCGAGAAGATTTTGCAGCATTTTCTAAACCGGATGGATTTGTGTCTAAAACGTTTAATATTTATTAATCTCTGTGATAGAGTAGGGTCATGTTTGTGTCTGAAAGTCTTATAACATTTATCCCATCTCTCCGGCATTCGCTTCTCTGCTTCCACAGAGCCCCAGATTTATTGTCTGTGTTTGTTTTCTTTTTTTAAATTCCGGTTTGTTTTGCATATGTCGTCAATGCGAGGTTTATCAGTATTGACTTTTAATGTGGCACAGCTTGTAGTTTGCAATATTCTTGCCTTTCAGTTTGGTCATTTCTTTGTTGCTTTATGCATGTAGTTACAAACAGCCATGTAAGAACTGATTTAAATTTCTACTCGTCGCTCTTATACTTGGTTTTCTATGGCAGAAATAACAAGCATCTCTCATTGTCATCATATTAATAACGAAGTGTTTGTATAGCTGATTGAGACTAACTATCAAAAGCTGCATTTGAGTTGCTGATTAACTTTTTCTGTTATTTATTGGACTGTTCAGTGCATTGAAGATTATTACAGTGAAGTTCCTGAGGATTTGCAGACTTCTTTTCTTCAAAACTATCTGCTCAAGCCGCTCTGGATTGTCACTGGCTGTATCGTTGAGTGATATGTTTCGCGTTTATGATTGTATGTCAAAGACGCCTGTGTAATGCAGGTCACTGCTATCCAACTGTGATCAGACATCGTCCATATATACAGATGCTGTTACGCTGTCACATGATGAATAAAGCGGTGTGTTGGAGTGTTGAGAGCTGTGATGATTCAGTGTTCATAAAGACGTGCTAAAGCTGTCCAAAGACTAAATTAATGTCACAAATGTACAAACGTTCCCATGTTTATTCTTTCTTTCCATGTATTTTTCTTTTTCAATTTTTGTAATGCTGAGTACAGGCCTTTGTATAGTGAAAAGTCTAACGTTTGGCATGGTACTAAAAGTACAGCTTTTTTGGGGAAAAGACAACGAGCAATAGGGTAACTGGTCTAAAAAAAAATTTCATATTTAAAGCGGAAACTCCAGAGATTTTCTGACCATAAAGGCATGAAGAAGTGGTTTTGTATCATTTTCGCTAGTGTCATCTGATCTGTATGCATTCGAGGATGAGTGCCCTGAAGCGTGTATTTGATTAAACTTGCGTTCCTCTGTATGTACCTCTTGATTCTTTTCTGATACCCTTCGAGTCATGTGCATGTTTTACATACTCGTGTGTTACAATACCCGTTCACCTATTCTTGGGAAATGGGGTAAAACGTGTTCAACAACTTTGTGCAGCTTATTTTTAATCGCAACATTTCCACTGAAACCCCTATTGCTAAAATGTTTCAACACAAATGTGTTCCCTTTAATTAAGTACATAATTCCATAGATGGTGCCATATTTTTATAACTTTTTTTTTTTTCATGCTGTTGGCCCATATTGAGTGAAAAGCCTTCAGGAAAGATAACCACATTATTATTGTGAAATAAATAAACACATTAAAGAAACCTGTCACCAAAATAAAAGTCAGCATCGTTAAAAAAAAGTTTTCCCAGTACTGATCAATTAGTACATTTTATTATGTTTATTAATGGATCTGCCTTTACAAACAAAGGCTATTATAATGGTGGCCTAGAGCAGTTTGTGACTCATCACTGTAGTCCTGTCAGCCACAGGTCATGATTTCCCTATGCTAAAGGAAGTTTCAGCAGGCTCAATGTTAACAGGAAAATGAGCACTATCACTCCCATCCAAAAATGCAGCCTCAGCTGGTTTCATTGCCACAACAAACAATAGTGCACTTCCTTAACACTTCAGCAGAACACACACACACAAAACTAGTCTGACTCTGATCCCTCCTGTCCTGGCACTCTGGGTTTGTTTTCAAGAGCATACTACACTTGCAGCCACAAGATGGAGCTACAATGTAGGTGTGAAACACGCGCATTTCCAAACACAAGCTTTGTTACTTTCACAAGCAAAATAAACAAGTTTCTTTCTTTTAAAAAAAGCGCTTGAAATTATATAATATTAGCGATATCATGTAACATTTAGAATCAAATTTATTTACTCTGTAAGACTGCCCACGTTTTATACGGCATATAAATAACTATGGTATTTAAATACCAATAAAATAAAATAATAAACACTGCTCGGTATTATTAAAATGTCTTGTAGATACCTGAAAATGCAATTAAGAACCTCGATGTCCGTGAGAACCATAAAATCCATACCGGGTTTTCCACGCAGCAGACGCTAAAGGCAGGTAACCGCTCCCTCCCAGAGCTGTGGATCCGCCAATCCAGTTCCAGTTCCTACAGGTGGTCGGGAAGCCTCTCCGTGTTTTCCATATACTTTGTCTTCACGTTGTCGGTTCGACTCGCTGGCTGCTTTCAAACTCATGTATGTTCCCCGATGCTCCCGAAAATCAGCGGCAACTTCCCAAACTGCTTCTGCATCTTTCAAAAAATTATGGCGGGACCTTTTGTAAGCAGACCTTCTTCTCACAGCGACTTCTGGGACACATCGTTAGGATTTTAAATGCTCTCAACCCGATGCTCATCTCAAATTTGAACACAATTTGAAATGCCTTTCCCGGAGAGAACCGTTGAGCCCGAGCTGGTGAGCAGGTTGAGAGGGAGCGGAGGCTCCGAGAAGATCTTCACGACGCCGGACGGTCGCAGAGTGCGCAAACCTGTTTTGTTTTCTGCTTTGGATGAAGTTTGTTGTCACACGCTCACCAGCATCCTACATCAACTGTCCGATCTATCGCGGCATGCCAGTGACATATTCCTGGGAATTGAGACTCAGGCGGTGTTGGTCACGCGAAGGACATCAACTATTCAAGTGCGTTTGGAGAGATTACAGCTCAACGTGTGCAAGTTTGATCCCAAAACCATTAAAATACGTAAGTTTATAGGCTCAATCTCTTAAGTGTATACTACTTTTAATGACCAGGTAACAACATATAGCAGCTCATCAGTTAATAGAGGATAAACCTCGATTTATTAATATCATATACAGTAACGTTATGTCAGTTTAGGATTTGTTAAGCACTGACGCAAAGTATGCTTTCTAATGACTTATTGATGAAAGTTAGAAGCTGTTACGCGATTATTGATTCTGAAAAACACATACATCTAATAGCAGGCATTGAATGCTAAATGTAGGTTTAAAAGGCTGCACTCAGAAAGAACTATGGATTTGGTCCTTAAGACAAAAGGCGGGTGTGAATGTTATGGGACAAGCACATGGCGTTCTGTTGATGTAATGATTTGAGGTGACGAGAAAGCAGTTTCCCTCAAGGGCCGAGGTTCTGTCAGACGTGATAGATCTGCTTTAACGTACCATCTGCGCCCACCGACACCCCTACAGCAGAATCCCCCCACCCCTCTTCATAGTTTTTAAGAAATATGCTTTAAAATTATCAAAAGTGAAAGTAAGGACATTAATAACAATGTTACAAAATATGTATATTTTAAATACACGTCTAACTTTCTACTTTATAAAAGCAATCAGAAAAAAAATCCAAACAATATGCAGAACAAATGTTTTTAACGTTGATAATGGTAAGAAAGTGAAAAAGTGAAGTGACTTGTGGCCAGGTATGGTGACCCATTTGTGCTCTGCATTTAACCCATCCAATGTGCACACACACAGCAGTGAGAAGTGATCAACCACACACACACACACACACACACACACCGTGAACACACACCCGGAGCAGTGGGCAGCCATTGCTGCGGCGCCCGGGGAGCAGTTGGGGGAACGGTGCCTTGCTCAAGGGTCTCACCTCAGTCGTGGTATTGAAGGTGGGGAGAGTGCTGGGAATTCACTCCCACCACCCACAATCCCTGCCGGACCTGGGACTCGAACCCGCGACCTTTGGGTTACTAGCCCAACTCCCTATCCATTAGGCCACGACTGTCAAGAAATGCCTTGAGGACCATGTAAACGTATTAGAATGATTTCTGAAGGATGATGTAGGCTAACAATGAAGAGTATTAATAAAAACAAAAAAATTGAAATTGAAATAAAATATTTAGCATTTTACAATATTGCAACAAAGAAATGCAGTCTGAAGATAAAACTTTTCTTTGGAAACAAATCTTCTCAATTCGAAACTTTTGAATAGTAGTATATATGCATGGAGAAGTGCAATATACATGAGCAATCGGGACATTTCTTTTTTTTTTTTTTAATAGCCTAAATGTTATGCAGTGACACTTTATTTTAAGGTCTCCTTGTTACACATGTTACATACATGAACTATTATAATAACAATTAATTTTGCAGAATTTCATGCAAGTAACCCTAAGCCAAACCCTAATCCTAAACCTCACCCAATAGTAAGTACATGTTGTTATATTTTCTATACATGTATAGTGTAAACTGGTGCTTGCTTATTATATCCTTACTATCACTTGAGTAAATTGGTATGTTACAATCCACTATCTAATGGAAGAGGGATGTGTTCATTAATGCTGCAAATAGCACCAGTGAAGGTGAATAAAGATTTCCACAGAGAGAGCTCTTCTTTGGATGTGCAATACCATGTGACAAAAGACAGGATGTATGACTTAAGACAGTCTCATGCCAATCCTTAACATTTTACAATTTAACATTTCTTAACGATCAGCTGACATTCCATTAGAGTTAGATTTAGGTGTTGGGTTAGGGGTGGACCTTCAGGGTGACATTTTACCTACAGTACGTTTATGTGCATGTAAAATGGTACAACTTTATATGAAATCACAAACTAATACTGTAATTACAAATGCTCTTGATGATTCATAGCAGTCATGTAGTGACAACGTCACTTTTTTGTTAAATGAGAATCTATATCTTATTGAGCATGATGAGTATTTCTTTTAATATGAATTCTGTTGAAGCAGTGTTTAAATGCTATTGACACGACGGGAGGTCATATTTATTTTTAAAGGTACGAAAATTTTGAATGAAAAGTTCAGTGTGCAAGGAAAGGACCTTTAGTCTTTAAAAGGTTGTAAATGCACAGGTACATCCCTGATTGGGAAGACAATGAATTGATAGCATTAGAAAGGCTTGTTTGCTTTCCGAGCTCCTCAGTTTGTTTATAATGCCAGATTTGGCTAACCTGGATTGATTCACTTCTTGTTCTTTGTGTCTTAATGTTTTGTTTATCCTGCTAATAGTTTCAGACAGGAAAGAGTTAGACTTTGACTCATTACTACTGTTTGTCAATGCTTAACCATTGTCCACTGTCACATTGGGTTGGTTTGTGACTTCAGGTTAATTAGAAATGCGCCATTGTTTTTATATACTTTAGAGTCGACCATTGATCTCGAACTCTGCACAGTTTAGCTCAAACCCTAATCAAACACATCTGATCCAGCTAACCAAGATCTTCAGGATTACTAGAAACTTCCAAGCAAGTGTGATTTGGAGCTGCTTGGAGCTAAACTTAGCAGAGCTCTGTCCCTCCAGGAGTTTGAAACCACTGCTTTAAACTAAAGCTGATATAAGACTGGACCAGCTTTGTAAACCTTATATCTTTAAGTAAAACAAATAGCATTTTGTTGAAGCTCAGAGGTTAAAGTATGTGTTTGTGTATATCTTAGCTTGAAGATGTTAGGTCAAGGTCAACTACTGTTGGCTTTAGAGATGTCAACGATTAATCGACGATTGATTAATTGTCGATAAGAGATGCAATTGATTAAAGCTATCATGGTCGATTTTTTAGAGTGACCGTGAAGGGACTGAATCTTTCACAAATATAATTTACTAATGTACAAACTATGCTTTTAATATGATCCAGACTTCAAACTTACATTATAACAGATAAAACACAAAGTTCTTTTGAATTGAAATAAAGTAATAAGTCATGTTTTATGATCATGTTTGTAGGCACTTCAGCGAAAGGCAAACAGCACAGATGTATTCATTCCCAAAACTTGTTCATTCGTTCCTACAACATATTATTTTGTGGCTACTGACCGTGTTTCATTAACCTCTCCCGAGAAAACCCATGATTTAATTCAAATGTGGGAACAATGGAAGTGATAGTAACAAACTATTAGTCTTTCATTCCCCCTCGTTAACCACATTATGTGAAACCAATTATTAAAAATGAACAACAATAAAAATAATCCATGAGGTGTCAGTGGCGGGATCTGAAACAGCACAAACTGTAATGATCCCACGAGTAACTACAGCGCGCTCTCTGAATTTTATTAAATGATCATAATCACAAGTCATTCCGTTGACTAAAGGCCTATACCCATGCAACAGATGCATTTTGCAGTATTAAGGTTAACGATTAATCGATCGATAATTTAAACAATGGTCGATTGTGGAAATGATCGAAAATTGACATCCCTAGTTAGCTTTAAAGGGGAAACACCTGATGAGGACTTAAGCTGGAGATCCCAAGTTTGTTCATTTTTCCAGACCGCAGAAACCGTTTTCCTTAGCTGAACGTACATTTTTGCCATTGTTGTTGCTTGTTTATGTTTTGCTATTTTACATTTTATTTAATGACGTTAAAAGGTTAATGAGTATGCACACAGTCCACATTTTAATAGACACTTTTGTGTAAACAAATTACAATAAAGGCTTTTAAAATAACAGTCACAAGCTTAACCTACGACCTTCTTGGTTTCCAGCCCAAATTGTCTTAACCACTTGACCTCACCAAGTCAGTTCAATAATAGTCTGGCTCACAACGTGATTCACAGATGCAATTCTGTTAGAGTACTAATACATTGTTTTATTGCTGTAACACTGTCAGTTTCCAAGTACATACAAACACATGTGGAATTTCGGTCAGTCTTCCCTGGATATTTTTAGCATGCGTGTGTCTGCTCCACTCAAGCTTTTTCTAGGTCCGCTGGTTGACTTTGTTTTGCATATGATGGTCTGAAAGGGTGGAGCTGGCCACACAAACAATAGTGCTCTAATTCACTATCTTACAGTTTATCAGTAAGTAAATGATCACACCAGTGTGTTTAGAGATCAGCCGATTCCTGTGTTCTCTGATCACGTATGTTTACTCTCCAAACCTCAGAGGTCTAATTAGGGCTCATTTAGCTGTGTTGTTATCTTTGTTGTCTGTATGTAATGTCAGTGTGTTTCTGCATTTATATAAGCATTTTTGGTAGTTAAGTGATAAAAATAATCACAGCTCAAGGGACATAATTCCTTGTTTTTCTCGTGATCAAGAATACTTTTTTTCTACTTCTTCTCTTTCTTGCATTTACTCTCTTTGTTTGGTGTGTTTTGTATGCATGGACTCGGAAGGGATTTTTGGGTCCAAGTCCAACCAAAATCCAAAGCCAGACCCAGGGAAAATCATCACCTTTGACCTCCGGAGCACTTAGCATGGGAAAACAGCAAAACTGTTCTTTCATTCCCTGACCACCAGACCTCAGCCCCTGATGTATGCAGCATTGGCTGGTCACACACACACACACACACACATACATAAACTCAGTGTACCTACAGCCTACATTCATTGAGACTCACTTATACAGCCTCAAATGTACATCAGCTGTTGGACCAAACTATTCCCAAAGCCTGGTCAGCCAACCACCAAATGAACTGATTCCCATTATACTTCATTAAACTTTATGTTTATGCATTATAATAATTTCTTTCTAATCTGCATGAATTTGTAGACTTTCCCTGAAAGTAATGGTGGTAATAACTAGAAGAAAGTTTTACTGGATTCTACTTGGTTTTGAGCAGGGCTGTAACGATACACGATATGAAACCGAAATCGCTTTCATAACCCCGTGACTACCTTGAATTGCGCGCAGATGACATATCACGTTTCTTTGCGTGTAGATCTTTTTTTTCGCGTTTGTGATTTACTGAGCGTGCCAGCATCGGTGGTGCGCTCGCGTATTATTGGCATGTATTTGCCAGCATAGATATGCAACCATTTTTGGTTGTGGATAACGAGGGGTTCAAGTATTTACTCAGGGTGCTCGAGCCCCGTTATCTATTACCAAGCCTTGCGCAAATTGTTTAAAAAATTTTTTTTTTTCTCCCACCCCCCACGAAAAAAAATCGTGATACGAACCGAATTGTGGGTTTGGTGTATCGTTATAGCCCTAGTTTTGAGCCAAATGTTTTTGAGGTTTTTAATTAATTATGACAATATTTTAGGATGTGCAATATATCTGTATCAGTATCACACGGAAGCCTGTTTTAGAATAAAAATAAAAGGCAGTTGCAACCATTTATCTCATAATCAATAATTGAAATGTTGAATACATTTTCAGATTGAAAAGTTAATTTATGATATATAAACTTATATATACAAAAAAAGTAAGAATTATTAGGTGCAAAAACTGCAGTTACCTATATAATTTTTTTACAACATTTGTACAATTACAAGATGTAGACTCAGAATTTAGACAAAGATATAAATGCAGAATTGAAATATGCAAACTTAGAATTATAAGAAATAAAGTCCGAATTTTGCAGTTATAACTTTTTTTCACCAGAATCATTAGAAAAGGTTATGACTTGTGAGACAGTATCATATTGGATATATTATTGTTATTATTGGATATTTCATTGTGTCTATTTTACTTTTTAAATCATTTTGGCATCATCTAATGTTCACTTCAAGGGAATCTTGATAATAATGTTATAACTGTATTAGGGTTGGGTCGATAGACATCACGATGCTGAGCCAGCATTGCGATCCTCCGCCCCGCAGCAGCAACCAGCTTGCGAAAAACACACTTAATTTATGGTCGGCAAATCCATGGCATTAATAAGCGAGTGCACAACTGATGCTGGCGAGCGGGGTAAATCACTTCCGTGAGAGGAAAACAGATGTACACGCGAAGAAACGGGGCCCGCAAGATCATTTCAAACCCCAAACTCAAGCAGTTGCACGCGATCTTCTCACATCTGCTCACGCCTATGACGACGATGCCAAAGTCCATCGTGATGTTTCACATTAGACATTGTATGATGCCAAATTGGTCGACATCGCACAACCCTAAACTGTATAATGTAACCTTTAGCAAACTCTAAATTAAGTCCATTTATCATACTGTACATAATGTCACTTAGGCCTGGTTTCACAGACAAGGCTTAGCCTAAACCTTGGATTATACCATAGTTCAATTAGGACATTTAAGTAGTCTAATTTAGAAAAAAACATTACTGTTGCATCTTAAAGCAATGGCACTGATATATTTTAAGATCAGTTAGTGCAAGTTTCTTTCAGTCAGATCAAAGTTACATTTTAGTGTAGGACTAGGCCTTGTCTGTGAAACCGGTGATTGTAGTTTTTGTTGTTTTATTTACAAATTATTTATTTATAGTATATGTAGAGATGGCAATAACATTAAAATAATTTAATTGTTATTACAGTATTTTCAATATCAATGTGTCTTTTTGTTGCTTGAGATTTAGGAAACACTCCATCAAGAGTACAATACAGTAATCAGCCAGTGAACTTAACCCTGCAAAGCCTCGTGTCCATTTAAAATGTTTTAGTTGCATTTCTTTCTTTGCTCATCTGTTTGAAACAGGAAATCTACCCGTATAAGTGCTGGGATTTTAAGCTTGCAAAAGCCATAAGGATTAAAGTCAGATAATGTCAGGCCTGGACATGTGAAAGTATGATTGACTCTTTCTGCTTGTAAATGGGACATTTTTCCCAGCATGAGGCCCTCTCACATGTGTATGAGTGGCCTTAGGAAAGGGCATTAGTGTCATAATAGTATTTATAACGCTGATAAAACATCTACAGGTTTTTTTTTTTTGTTTAGTTTTTTTTTTGATGATGATGATGCCTGTCTGATATGGCATCTTAGTGTGCAAACAGCCACAGAGTAAATCCTGCAAAATGCAACATTGCTTTATTAGTTCATACCCACTCAGCACTTCAAAAAATGTATCTCTGTTCAGACACAGCTAGTAATGCATGTCCAGAGGGCAAGGTATGGTGCAGCCAGAGCACTAAGTTCAAATTAGTACACAGAATTCCAAAAAAGAGTAAAAAAAAGTGCAATAATTTGATAATTTGTGCTAGAACCTGGGTCCATAGTGTCACATGCTAGATCCAAAATGTGTGTGTGTGTGTGTGTGTGTGTGTGTGTGTGTGTGTTTTATATCCCAATTAAATTTTGAGATGAATTATTGAGCCAAAGTTGCAAGATCCTACCTGTAATTGTTTTGTTGTGATCAATTAAGGTGTGTACTGTAGTGTTTTGGTGTCTGTGAGAGTACTACATGTTTTCCCTCAGTTAGATGCAGTCGCGTTCAGCCTTCTGGACATCTGGAGGTTTAGTAAGATGGATTAAAGACAGAGGGAAGATTTTTTTTTTCACAATCACACACACATGCAGAAGTGAAGCTGCACAAAGAACAGAATAAGTTGAGTAAGACCCATGCGAGATGTGGTTATGTAACAGGTTTTGAAAAACTGACAGATTGTCAGTCTTTAATCTTTGATGTTCTGCCATGTGGACAATGACCCCCGGTTTAGAACTAGTCGATGGTCTTGTCAGCTTGAACTCTTAGTGACACACAGCAACCCAACAAATTATAACTAAATGACAAGTACTGTATGTCTCTTGTCATGTTATGTCATCCAGCGCAGAAATGTCATCAGTTTGCATTCCTCTTTACGACTGAAACACGAAATCCACTGGACACTTTGTTTTCTGTCTCTGCTTTTTAACGCCCTTTATTCATACCATGGTTCTGCGGTTGGAAGCTCTCTTGAAGTTCCTGCCTTTCATATTTCGGTTGGTCCAGATGTGTGCATTTGTTCAGTGTTTTGTTTTTGAGTCATTGATGTTTCTCTTGATCTCGCGCTTTCAGAGCTCACCAGCCTCTCCTGTCCGAGTGCGCTCCCTGATCTATCTCATCTTGCCTTGACTGACCTTTTATCCTCTTTTGAAGGCTTTATTAGGCCGATGATGTATTGTATGCCATGTTTATGGAGTTCTGTGTAGTTTATGGAGTTTATTTCCCATTCTAAAGCCAGCTGGATTACTGGTGGCATTACCGTGCTATAAGGACCTTCAGCTGTTTGACTATGTTAAATCCTTGGTTACGGGGATTTACGGGAACTACGGGATTCCAAATGCATGAAGAAGCCATGTGCTTTTCATCTCCAAAAATCCATTTGCTCGTGACTTTCCGAATGGGACTGTTGCTTCATGGTTCATAGAGTTTTGATTCTTTAGTTTGTCACAGTGGCCGCTCCAGATGGGATCTGGGATGACGTGTGTTTGCTTTGGGCTTTCACCGGCCCACGTGCCCAAGCGCTGTCTGTAGGCTCAGGTTTGTTTTTCCATCAGAGGAGCCCTGTGGCAGGGCAGAGGGCCGCTGTGTCCTGTAACACGCTCATGAGGATGCCGATGATAGCGATGAAAGCTGTGTAGTCCTTGTGCTCAGGCCTAATCCAATAGCCTTTGTGTTTTCAGAGCTATCTCACTGCATAATGCAGCGGATCAAACAACCCATGTGTTTGCCCACACATAAATGTTGGCGTGTGCACACACATTCATGAATATGGGGCCAAGGGACAGTAGAGAGATGGAAAAATCCTACTTTTGGGTCTGCGATTTTTCTTCAATTTTTCTAATTATAATAAATTGTATGATAAAGAATGAATGGACAGTTGGTCAGAGGGTGATTTCATGATGTCACTTCAATGATGAGGCATTTGGAGAGTGTTAACATGGCTCTAGGAAGGCTGGCTTTATGCTCAATCTCCCTTTGACGTATTTTAGAAAAGCAGATAGATGACTAGAAGATGACTATTGACTTGTGTAAACATCTTCTTGACTGAATGGAAATCAGATTTTAAAAACAACCTGGGGGAAATATTGAGGCAAGGTTGCATAACTCTTATTTTGTGGTTGTATTCTGAACTGTGAGAACTGTGTATTTTCCAATGGCATTATCTCATGATAGTCACCTGTACAATTATAAGCTGTCTTTTTCCCATGCATGTAGTGATACTAATTAATTATGATTATTTGTGATAAAGGATCAGAAATAGGGTTTAAAATAATAGTTATTGCGAATATATATGATTTGTAAAAAAAATATATATATATTATGTTGGTGCAAAATTGAAAATTTTAAAAGAATACAAATTTGATTTACACATGTCCTCTTATATCTATTTCAGGATTTAACTTTTTTTTTGCAGTGTATGTTTTAAATAATAGGAAAAAAATAATAGAAATCAATAGCAGATCATTCGTATTTTATTTAAAAAAGAACAAAAAGTCTAGTAATTGCTATTTTTAATAGTGAACATTTTCTCTGCTCTATTTATTGCTTCTTTTTTCAGGTTCTCTAGCATGCTTTTTAATAGGTCTAGTCCCTGTCTAGTAATCAGAACTGATTAGAAAGGTCGTGGGAATTTTCTGGTTAAAAGCTGTGGGAACTAACTTTTTCTGTTGGTCAGACACTGTCATGTTCAGCCTTTTAGATATCTGGACGTTAATCCGCTTCAGGTTACTCATTACAGTTGAAGAATACATAAGACACAGAACTAAATATAGTTCACCCAAAAACTTGTGCATAATGACATATAAAGATAAGCAAGTTTCCAGTCAGTAAAAAATAATAGATTAAGTTAAACATTAAAAGCAGTGATAAACATGAATCAGTGCAACATACAGAAAAAAAATATGTGCAGCAATTTTATGACACACAGAATGAATAAACAATTGTTTTATTGCAAGTGTCCCAGACATTGGGTGGCATTTAATGTGTCCGTGTGCTCATGACTAGAAATAGACTCCATGTCTCAAACCTCTTCCCCATAGATTCATTTACTAGTCAGTCCTGCTGCTTCAGTGACAGAAGCTTTCCACATCAGTCTTAATCATGTCAGAATGAGGCCTATTTGGGTTGTTTTTGGATTAGGATAAAAACACCCTCCCTTTTGTTTGAGGTCAGAGGTGTTCTTCTCAGAGGTACAGCCCATTTTAAAGGACTGATCATTAGCGTTCCTCCCAGACTGGAGAGCCTCTCCCATGGGCTGTTAGCTGGAGGAGTACTTTCAGAAGTGGAAGTTCTTAGGTCTGTTATGGGTGGTGTTTTTGCTGGTTTAATGCTCTGTAGTGTTTCCACCTCTGTGAATGTTGTTTGGACACGAACCTCAAAGTGGCCACATGAGAAATGATGTTGGGCATGGCATGGTACACCCAGCACCACATAAACACACACATTACTCAATCCCAGAGTACACATATGTTGCACTAGAGAGTCATCTAACACAGTACAGTTGTTTCATATACAGCAGGTGTCATATCATGTTTTATTTCAATATATTTTAAAATGTGGGCTAATTTATTCCTATGACGAGAAAGCTGAATTTTCAGCAGCTGTAACTCCATTCTTTAGTATCAGATGATCCTTCAGAAATCATTTTGATATTTTAAATTGATCCTGATTATCTAAGCTGGTTAAGATTGCTTGAGATTTTTGTCAAACAGTGTTATCAAAAGAACATTATTTAATTGAAATTAATCTTCTGTAACGTTAAAAGTCTATTTACTGTCACTTTTAATTAATTTAATGCATCTTTGCTGAATGTAAGTATTCATTTATTATTTATTAAAAAATAATTCTCATCTTAAACTATAATGTAGAGTATAAAACATTCTATTTATAATATACTGCTGTTGCTGTTACGTCACATTATGTTAAAATAAAATTAGATTACAGTTTAGTATATTGGTACAGTAAATATTTTAAATTAATGTTAACAATCAAATCATTAATTGCAATTACTTTTCGTTTCAAATTAAAATAACTTAACATAGGTTTTGCATGTAACCTAACCCTAACCCTACTTTTCAGTACTGATTACAACATATACAGTATAATTACAATGTAATTAACATTTATTATTGCCTCTAATATGCCATCTTAAAGATTTTTATTTAATCTAGGCCAGTCACAATTCATTCTGCTATTTTCTTACCCACAGAGGACATTTGTTATATCTTAAATGAACTATTATGTACAGTATTTTGGCATTTTTTTGTTGCTGTCTTTTGCTGCTGCCTTTGCATGAGTGGCACACTTAACATATAAAGTGATGATGAAGTCTAGATAGGAAGCTCAGTAGGGTTTGAATCCGAGCCTATCTCTTTTTTTTACTGTCACCTTTTGCGTGGGTAAGCGATGCTTTTGACCAGGTGAGCTGGGCCCCACTCATCAAACATAAACCTCATTGTGTCTAAACGTCTGTGGGTTGGAGCTCTAGCTTGTGGGCTGCTGTCGTCGCTTAGTAAAAATAAACATGGATTTTCCAGCCCCATCTGTCGCTCAGTCTCTCCCTCCAGCCCCTCTCTTCTTTCCTTGTCACTTCTGAAACCCTTCTCGCTCCTACTTCGTGTCCTCTCTGAACTCTCTTATTAGGCTTCATTTTCTCCTTCACTCTTCACATGACTTGGATTACATAGTTTGAGGGTGTGTGTGTGTGTGGCGTGTGGTCAAACCAGGGCCTCACGTCCCACTGTGACCGGGCTGTACAAAGGAAATGCCACACAGACCCCAGGATGTTTTATTCACCGTGAAATGCTCTTACAACAGTAATGCTTTGCGACTTGGCAAAAGGGACCAGTTCACCAGAGAGCAGTTCAACAGTTCAAATTCATATTTTAAATGACTTTTCCCATGTGAGAAGTCACATCAGTAACACTAAGAAGATCCGGTTAATGAGACCTGATTAAGGTCCTTCTAAATCTGTACTTTCTTCTTCAGAACATTAACAAAAACATTTTGGGGCAGACTGGATGATCCAGTCAGTGAATGAAGCTTACAGATCAGATCAGTGTTTTGGGAATAAATGTGATTGTTTTTCTGAAGTAAATGAGTGTGAGTAATTCATGAGAAAGATCTGGCTCAAAAGAATAATTCATTGATTCTTTAAAAACATTCACAACTACTCTGGGCAGGAACTCTCATGTACTCTCAAAAGGGTGACAAATTAAATTTCATTCTCTTTTTCACAAAAAAGAAAAAAAATAATGCTCAAATGATTAATTGTTGTGTTCTAAAGAAGTAAGTCTAATCTTGTGTAATTAATTACAGAACTTTTGAATGAACTGTGCCTTTTAATAGTGACATTACCCCTTTTAACACTTGAACAGTTAACAGGAAGCTAATGGAGGAAGCTTCATGGAGTGTTGACTTCTTGTGGAGTGTTTGTGTGTGTGTGTGTGTGTGTGTGTGTGTGTGTGTGTTTGAGTGATTCATTTCACCTCTCTCTTTGAATCCCACTGTGAAACAAAACAATAGTCACAGCAGTCTACACATGCTTACTTTAAAGGGATAGTTCACCCGGAAATGAAAATTCTGTAGTTATTTCTTCACCTACATGCAGTCCCACAAGACCTTCCGATCTTCAGTTCTCTACTCTTCTCTTCTCTTCTCTTCTCTTCTCTTCTCTTCTCTACTCTACTCTACTCTACTCTACTCTTCTCTACCCTTCTCTACTCTACTCTACTCTACTCTACTCTACTCTACTCTACTCTTCTCTACTCTACTCTTCTCTACCCTTCTCTACTCTACTCTACTCTACTCTTCTCTACTCTACTCTACTCTACTCTTCTCTACTCTCCTCTCTACCCTACTCTTCTCTACGCTTCTCTTCTCTACCCTACTCTTCTCTACTCTACTCTACTCTTCTCTACCCTACTCAACTCTTCTCTACCCTTCTCTACTCTACTCTACTCTTCTCTACTCTACTCTACTCTCCTCTACTCTTCTCTTCTATTCAATAAAGTAATTATTTTTGTTTTCTTGGTGCACAAAAAGATTGTCGTAGCTTCATAAAATTATGATTAAAGCACTGACTTGTTCGTTGCTATATTTCTGGGCTATTGCTGTGTGCAATAAAGCTCCCATCAGAAATATCATCTTTTGTGTTCTGAAGATGAACCAAAGTTCTTATGGTTTTGAAACCACATGAGGGTGAATAATTAAGGGCAGTATTTTTCTTTTTTTGGGTGAACTATCCCTACCCCTGGAGATCAGGTTCATGTTTAAAACAACACATCACCACACAATAGGGAAAAGCTTTCTCTCTTTCTTTATATTTCCACAACCTTCCTTTTTTAAACATGCATATACACACTGAGAACACACACACACTAGTTGCCCTCCCACAACGATGCTGACATACAGCATGTACAGCAGTTCAACAACAAAGTCACTTTCTTACAGAGGATGTTTTTCAGGAAGCACTGGCGGTGTGGAAACACTTCACCACACAGGCAATAAAATGATATTAAAACACCTTTTCACACACACACACCACAGGATCCCTACGACACACCTCGACCGCTCTGAACAAACACGCTTTGTGCTGAAAAGTGTGGTCAAATGTGTTTTAGATTTATGCCTGTTCAGCATATTTGCACTGACCACTGCTGGAGAGCTCGCACTTTTTCTTCAGACATGGTTTAGTCCTGTGGGATGAGAAAGAGCTAAAAATACAGAAGTATGTTTTCTCTGTTATCCCTCGTGCTTGTCTTGTATGAGACTGTGTGTGCCTTTAGGTCAGTGTGTCTGCAGTGCAGCAGCTGTGTGTGTATTGTCAGTGAGGGGAAGACAGGAATTTGGGCATGAGACAATTATGTAATTTATTTTCGACAGCAAACAAAACAGACTTTTTTTTAATATAATCAAAACTGAATGTGTTTTTCAGTATTTGTAACATTTGAAGGACAATATACTGACATTTATATTACTTATTAAATATTACTTCTATTATTTAATCCTCCATGTAAATTGCAACACAAACAATTAAATAAAACTATTTAATACAAAAAAACGCTATATTTGCTGTATATTCTAATGCTGGTTTGCACCTTACTAGTGATCTTTTTTGTTACTACCATAGCAGAGCAAAAAGGACTAGACTAGTCTTCTGATGTGCTTTGACCAGTAGCTCAGTTCTGGATATAATGTGAACTTCTTTCATACTTCATACAAATGTTCAGCTGCAGGGCAAATCTGATCCATCTTCATCTGCCTCCCCAAACATAGAAGGTTTTGTTCATTTCCCACAGTGACTGAAAATATCATGTTTGCTGCTGTTTGAGACAGATTACCAGACACCAGAGGAATGTACTGATACTCTCCTCAGTACTTCAGTTGACAGAACAGACCTCATCCGTCCTCATAAAACACTGTTGTCTGTGTAGCACAACATCTCATCCTGTAGAGAGAAGGACCTCTGACACTCACATGCTTATGGAAAATCCCTCACAAACTCACTTCCTCTGCGGATGAGCACTGATACGCTATGAAACATAACCGGGACACAGAAGCATCATGTTGCTTTCCTTTGTGGATGGTTTCTCTGGCCTCAGGTCAGAGAAATGTGATGTGTTGGTCATAGTTGCCTGTGAAAGCACAATTATATTAGGGTTTGATCTAGGGCTGGGCGATTTGGCCTAAAATCTAAATTGCGATTAATTGAACATTTTAACTCGATTACGATTAATGAACGATTATTTTATTTTATTTTTTTTGCCCTCATAGTTCTCTGACAAATCTTGTACAGTAAATATGCTCACATATTACAAGTGAGAGATTTTTGAACGAAGGGAGCATTACTTGATT
>JAUMHQ010048846.1:0-18867 GCA_032361165.1 Enteromius paludinosus | reverse complement strand
CTAAAATATATGAAAGTCTAATGTTTATCAGTACATTACAGAAAATAATGAACTTTATCACAATATGCTAATTTTTGGAGAAGGACCTGTATGTTGCAATAGGGAATAAAGGATAATCACGACTTCTGTTTCAAGTAGACTTTAATGTTTTTGATAGAAGTGTGTTATGCTCACCAAGGCTGTAAAAACGGTAAAGGAAAGTTTTCTATTTGAAATATATATGATTTATTTTAATTATGGCAAGTTTGACTCCAGTCTTCAGCATCACATGGTTTTAAAATGCTGATATGAAAAAAACACTGATTATTATCTTACTATCTTTGTTGAAAACAATTGCTTTTCTTAATATTTAGTGCTAAACATAACACTTTTTCAAGATTCTATGTTGAAAGAATAGAATTGATTTTGAATGCATTTTTTTGGTAACAATGGAAAAGTATTTACTGTCACTTTTTTAATTTCTTAAAGTGTGCTGTATGTATAATAATGTATCTAAGGCAATAATTGTATATCTTGCTTACATGAAATACTTATAAGTAAATAAAAAATTTAATTTCTCACCCTCGTATTGTTCCAAACCTCTAAGACCTTCGTTCATCCTCAGAACACAAATTTAAGATATATTTGATGAAACCCAAGATTTTTTTTGACCCTCCAAAGACAGCAAAGATACAATCAACATACAGAACAGTCTAAAGAATAAAAGAACGAAAAGATATACATCAGGGGTTCAACCTCAATTTTATAAAGCTATGAACATAGTTTTTGTGTGCAAAGAAAACGGTAAAAGCACAATTTATTCAACAATTCTTCTCCCTTTCACCATTTTGGAGAGTACCCCAGAATGTAATCAACGTAATCAGCATTGTTTTCGTTTAGCAAGCACTTGCTTTCTATTAAATGTAGAAAATGCTGATTATGTAAAAGTACTCAGGTTGAACACCTGATGTCACGTGGACTATTTTACCGATGTCCTTACAGTTTGTTGATTGTGGTAATATTCTTGCTGCAGATAGCTCTCAGATTGCATCAAAAATATCTTAATTTGTTTTCTGAAGTTGAATGAAGGCCTTACAGCTTTTAAGAAACTCCACTATAAAACCGGCAAAACAGACTTATATTGAAGTCGTATATGAAAACCAGAATATCACCGAGAACGTGGGATGGGCATGGGATCAATGGCAATGCAATATTTTTATATTCCAGAAGACACTAACTTTTCTAAATGTTTGTGTCCAGTCTCAGGGCCGCTGTGAGATCATGTTGTGTATTGAGAGGATTCTGAAGGGTTTAGGTGTGAGTGCCGTATCCTGTCACAGAGACATCTATAAAGCTGCTCGCACTTGTCTCACCGATCGCTCCATGGCTGTGCGCTGTGCTGCCGCAAAGGTACTGGACACTCAACCCCATGAATCAGTTACTAATCATATGGATGTTTGTCAAACATGTAATACTTATTGACAGAAATAAGTTAACATTCACTGCTGACTAAGGGACTAAAGGGAATTTTGTTCTTTATTATTAACTGATATATACAGATAACATTACTCTATATTACTATAATCACTTACTATAAGAAGTTTTTTAACTTTTTCTCTTAACCTGTGTTATATTTTATTGTGTATTCTACATCCTGTTTCATTCTGTGGGTCTTAAACATTAGTGTGATTTATAGTTATGGGAAAAAAATCATAAAGCATCATAAAGGTTAAAAACAAAACTTGAAATCAATACAAGTATATATATTAATACCAGTCATATTTACCTGTTAAAAAAATGAAGTTCTATTATAATAACTTAATTTTAACTATTATAGTTTTTCTTTCAGGTTTTATTACAGTTTTCCCTCAATTACTATTAAGTGGTGAAGCTAGTTAATTTTTTTTTGATAGTGTCTTCTGGAGCTCCAGAGAGAGGCTGTCTTCCTGTGGTCCACAGAGCTGGAGAACGTGGCCACTCTTTGTTTCCGAGCCTTCGAGGGCTCAAACTATGATGTCCGAGTTGGCATCTCAAAACTGCTTGGCACTTTACTAGCGTCTGCTCTGGAGCCCAGACAGGCCATAGGTGGGTGGATTTTATTCAGAAATCTCAGTAACATCCTCAGAGGACACCAAGCTGATCAATTACCCATGGAGATTGAAAAATCATTCAATCAACGCTTTTCTTTCCCTTCCCACTCGATCCCATCTGTTCTATCATTTATCCCCTCACACTCTCTCTCATTCTTCCTCCCCCTGATCCTGTGGCTTTGCTCTCAGCTCCGAGGCCAGGCTCCAAGCGCAACTCCCTGGAGGAGGTGATGGAGCTGCTGAGTTCTGGTTTCCTGCGGGGTGGAGCCGGCTTCCTGCGGGCCAGTGGAGACATGCTGAAAGGGACCAGCTCAGTCAGCAGGGATGTGCGCGTGGGCATCACACAGGTCACTCTCTCACCCTCCTACTTGTTGTCTGAATGCTTGTGTTTTCAGTCACAGCATGACTGGCTTCATGTCTAGGTGGAAATAAAAAGAACAAATGAAGGTTATATAACATCTGAAACATGTTATGCTGGAAAACGTTTTACATTATTTTTCAAAAACGTTTATTGAATTTTATGTTAGTTTAATATATATTATCCAGTTCAGTTTCTGAATTTAACATGAATGCCACTTGTTTTCTCTCTTAATCAGACATGTGTGGTGTTTGTGTCCATTCTGGGTGGTGTGTGGCTGGAGACGCACTTCTCCTCTCTTCTTTCTCTTCTCATGGAGTGGGTGTCTCACGCACGGGCAACACAATACCCGGCAGAGGCCGTCTCCTGCCGCTGCTGTGTCTCCTTCATCCTGCGGGCTACTCTTGGCACTTTGTTGGGGGAGAAGGCCCAAATCGCAGCTGGCAAGGAGATCTGTCAGTTGATCAGCAAACAGAAGAGGGTTGTGGGTAAGAAACTAAACCAAGGGCGGATATTTAGGTCTCATTAGGTATCGAGTTGCATTTTCTTAAATGAATGCTGTGTTTCTGTCAGACGCAGCTCTTCATGAGGGGAACATGGAGGCACGTGTGAGCCCTGCGGATGTCGCAGCTAGTCAGCATGTGCTGGTATGTGCTCTCCTAGAGCTGGGCAGTCTGCTACAGGACCTGAGCTCCACTGCCGCCCCACTAGTGCAGGACACCAGCATAGGTTTGTCAAACACTATTAACCAACAAATTCTCGGCACCCTATTAAACATTTTTTAAATAAGCCACTTTTATGCATGGAGTGGAGTGTGGTGATAAAAAGTGCCTCAAATATTTAAAATGTGACCACAAAAACACCCTCTCTGAATTCTTTGTTTTTATTTAATTACTTTTTTTATTTATTTTATTTTACAATTGATTTATACTAGCTATATTTTTATTTATTTATGATTTCTTTTTTTTTTTACAATTGATGTACACTGCTGTTAAAAAGTTTTGGGGTAGTAATTTTTGTAAAAAAAAATAATAATAAATAATAATAATAATAATAATTTGAAGAAAATGCTTTTATTCAACAAGGATGATCAACAGTGATTGGGAAAAAAAGGTTTCAAATGTTACAGAATATTTATGTTTAAAAGAGAAGCTGTTCTTTAAACTTTGTTCCTCAAAATAAAAAAAATAATTAATGAATAAATAAAATTTAACGCAGCACAACGAGAAGTGTTTCTTAAGCACCAGATTAACATATTATGATTTCTGAAGGATCACGTGACACGGAAGACTGCAGTAATGACTTAAAATTTCATCTTTCCCATCACATTAGTAAATTACAGTATATTAACATAGAAAAAAATTATTTTTTAACTTCTTTAGGTGGCCCTTTAAGTTCTGCCATATACCCAGTAACAAAGACAGTCATTTTAAAAATAGCTTTAAGATTTTTCTGTCAGTAAAACTGGCGTAGACAACATCCTGCTCCTGTCACTTCACATTTGTGATGCTTTTTTTAAGGTCTTATACTGGAGTATAAACCAGGATCAAGGAAAGATGTTTTTCAGGTGTCTCTTGGATCTCTGGATTTGGTGGGAGCGCGTCATCTTTTTAATGGATGTGTCACAATAAGGCCTGGATGAAGGAGTGAGCAGAAAAAGTGCCTGCAGCTGCAGATTTAAAACATCCATCCTGCAATTTGAAAAAGAGCTTAGATTGTCATCTCTTATGCCTTGAACTTTACTAAAACTGCAAGTTCAATAGTTTCTCTGTTTGTTTTTCCGACAGGAATGTTGGACACTGTGATCTCTGTTCTTCTTCACCCCAGTGCATCTGCTCGTCTGGCAGCCGCCTGGTGCCTGCGGTGTGTTGCCGTAGGGATGCCTGCTCAGGTGGCGGTGTTGCTAGACCGCTGTGCAGAGCGGCTGAATGCCCTGAAGTCATGCCCAGAGGCCGTGGCAGGGTACAGTGCTGCCATCGCAGCACTGCTGGGAGCCGTACAGCTCTGTCCTCTAGGAATATCACACTCGAAGGGAAAGGTATGAATGAGATTTGTGTCTATGCGTGTCCTAGTCTTCTTTTTAAAGCACAGAGTTAAGTTTGTGGTTCTATTTATGCTGTATCATCAGATATGTTTAAGGTTTGTTCATGCTGGCAGCATTTCAGATCACTGTAGTCAGTGAGTCTCTGCTGTTGCTTGCTAGTAGGCGTTTTTACACAATTGCAGTTTTCAATCAGGCATCAGATCACTATCTAGTGTTCCCTTTGGTAGTTTGCATCACTACTCATTTTAATGAAGTTGAGCTCATGAAGTTGGTGTCTGAACATTAAGAAATTGAAAATAAATGACTTCATTATGAAGCGGATGACAAATTAGGTGTCATTGTTAATGTTTTATGTGGGACTGCATCCCACAAAAAGCTAATGTGATCATTTTCCCAAATTGCCAAAACCCTTTTGCTGCTCCAAACCTGTGGGGCTAACTTTCTTCTGTAGAACATACAAGATGTTTTTAAGTAGTGTTGTCAGGATACTGGAATTTTTAACTTCAATATCTCAGAGAAGATTGTCACAAGATTAAGTTCATGAGACTTGTGTATATATGAAATATATTTTTAGATTTTCTACAAAAGTAAGAAATAGTTAATGCTGTATTTGATGTGTATTGCTCATTTCTATGCTCGGCTTGCAGGTGGTGATGACCTTGGGGGAAGATCTGCTGCGCTCTGCAGCTCAGAACAGCAGAATCTCCATCCAGCGCACTCAGGGAGGTTGGCTGCTGCTCAGTGCCCTCTTCACACTTGGTGCGAATCAGTTTACAGTATGCCCACATAAATGTACATATACAGCCACATAGGCAAGATGCGACTATATTGCTGGAAGAAGTTTTTTTCATCCTTTATGTTCTTTCTTATATTTTTATTCAAGGTCCCACTGTAATGGAGCATCACTTGCCTCGATTGCTGTTGCTATGGAAATGTGCCTTCCCACTGTCTGTGAAGGACACGGAGAATGAGCTGCGGCGTGGAGACTCCTTCACCTGGCAGGTGACCCTGGAGGGGCGAGCAGGAGCACTGTGCGGTGAGGGCCTGTTATGGATCTCCTAGATTTCTCACTTACATCTCTCCTCTTTTCTCTGTAAAAATTAGATCATTTCTTCATGCATCAGTTCGTCTGACTTCACGCTGATAAACTTTGCTTTAGGTTCCGTTAGCTTTTGACTGCATATAGGAATAAACAGGATGCTTGGTCTTTATAGCTTGTGTCATATTCCTTATAGCAATGAAGAGTCTGGTGGTGCACTGCAAAGACCTGCTCACCGATGATGTCATCAGTCGTTTGCTTCCTCTCTTGTCCTGTGCAGTGGCCCTGCTTAATCAGTGAGTGGATCTCGATGGCTTAAAATGAAGTTATTTTGAGCATTAAAAATGCAGATGTAATGTCATTAGAATGCTGATAAACAAATATTTATCACGTTTTGGTTGCCTTTACCTCTTTTTAGGCTGCCCTCTATCATTAAATCTTATGGAAACCAGGTCAAAAATGCAGCCACTGTGTTTAGATTGAGAGTGTATGAAATCCTCACAATGCTTCAGCCTAAAACATATGAAGGTAAGCAATTTGATTGGACTAGATCATGTGCTAATGATTTCTTTGTGGTGATTAAGAAGGTTATTGTTATCCCTTACTTATTGAGTGGTCATGACCATGGTATGAAGTGAAATTCTCTAAAATCTGTAGATTTTTATCATGCTTTGAAATTAAAGAGAGCTGTTTAGGAGACTTATTGTAATAGCCAAGAAAAACACATTGGCCAAATATGTGTTTATTGTGGTTTGGTTGTGTTGGTTCAGAGAGCTTTGGCACAGTGTTGAAGCAGCTGCTGAACGATCTGACCGGGCCAGAAATCACAGCATGTGCTGAGCTGAACCTGCTGCCCTCCCTGTGCTACAGCCAAGACCTGGCACTGCTGGGCCCTGGACTACAGGATGTGGATCAGCACTACATAGAGGAACAGGTCAGATCACAGTCTAATCATCGAGGAAATAGCCTTGTTAATGTGCAATCAGTGCCATTGATTGGTTTCCTAGTTCCTGCACATTTCATATTTAACCTCATTGTGTTTTCTCTCCTTCTATAGCTCCGTGGTGGTACTTCAGGAGGTGGGACGTTAGAATATGACCCGTTTACCATCTTTGAGAAAGCCCAGGAAGTTCCTACCCCCCTTGCTCCAGCCTCTGCTTTAACGGGAGCAGCTGTCCAGCTGTTTGGAGTGATTTTTCCCTACCTGGGTGTTCAGCAGAAGTAGGTCCACTGTCACGGCAGAGACTCCCTCCAGAGGGCTGCTTTTGTATACTGATACTGTCTGAAGGGGTACTTTTAGTTAAGTTCAATTAAAAGCACCTCAATGCTGCCTTTATGCAAGCAATACCCTTCATAATGCTTCAGATGAACTGTTAACCAGAAAATTCTGTGTACTAGATTGCTTCCCTCAACTCTTTAGGGCTTTTTATTTTCATAATGTTGCATCCCACTTTGTAAATTATTTATATGGTTTGTTTGTTTGTTTTACGCTACATCCACTAAAATGTAGATGTACTCATGTTAACCAACATTACCGTTTAAAGTTATTCAGATTGTTAGGAGGAACTGATACTGTTACTGAATGCTTGTGGGAACTGGCCTTAATGAGATCCAGAGGCTTTTTGAAGCACTTTCTTATGCAGCATAGCCAAATTTACATCCAGACATCTGCATGCATTTGCATAATTGGGGGCTGTTCTGGCCATGTCCCATGCATTATTAAACATAGACGTGGAGAGAAAATAATACTGATCATATGGGGCCATCGGTCCTCCTGCAGTGCATCTTTCATCTCTTTAGCAGCTTTTTAAATGTTTGATTGTTTACATTTTTTTAGCCTTCTTTATTTATTTACAATTTTACATTGTTTTTAAAGAGGATTTTTTTGGTTAGTAACTATCTGCATTTACACTGAAATCATAAAATGAACTTATAATATTTTAAAATACAATGAATAGTTGAATGACTGTATATTATGTTACATTATGCTTTTATCGTGGTAGCAATTTACATGCAGCTATACATGTAATGCATGACTAAGGAAAAAAAGATATTACAGTAGCTGAACAGTACATCTGTTGTATTTCCTTTCTCAGGGCCCAGACTCTAGAGCAGCTCTGTGAGTTTGTGCGCCAGCTCAAAGGAGCCCGGCAGCAGACTGTTCAAATCCATGTAGCTGCTGCTTTCTGCTGTACTTTGAAGGTAAGAATCCATTTAAAAAATAACACTTGAAAATCTTTGCGTTCAAACCATGCAATGTTTCTCTTTTCACCCCTCTGTCCTGTTTTGTAGTGTTTGGCATCAAGTCGGAGGGAATTGGGGTCAGAGGAGGTTCAGAGACCTGCACTGTCTCTCCTGTTGGGGGCGCTAGAGTGCTCAAACCCTCTCTTGCGATGCATGGCTGCGGAGGGTTTAGCCAGGCTTGTGCAAGTTATTAATGACCCAAATTTCACAGTTTCTGTCACTCTAATGAGCTTTGACAAGTGAGTGTATTTAAAAAAAAAAAAAAAAAAGTGCATTATTTAAAAAAAAAAAAAAATAATACGTTTTTGAAATGAATGTAAATATGTTTCAGACTGAAGACAGCGAGGGATGCCATCACACGCACAGGTCATGCTTTGGCACTCAGCGCTGTCTACCGTTATCTGAGTGGGATAAGTTCCCCTCAATACCTTAGTGCCTGTGTTGGAGTCCTCTTCACCCTGTCCCAGGACAGCACCTCTCCTGAAGTACAGGTACACAAACCACAGGACTGTTTTAAATAAAACAGGATACCATTTATGGGCTTCTCTGTGTTCTCAGGAAATTCATGCACTAACTTTTCAGTGGACTGTATGCATTTATGCAGATGTGGGCTCTCCATGCTCTGTCTATGGTTGTGGATCTAGCAGGCCCTATGTATCACAGTCACTTGGAGGCTAGTTTCACTCTGGTGCTGCGTTTGCTCCTCTCTACGCCATACACACATGTAGAGGTGCAGCAAAGCCTGGGCCGTTGCCTTAGTGCCCTTATCACTTCCATGGGGCCGGATCTGCAAGGTGTGCACACTTAATTACCCATAAACACATTGCCATCATACAGGTGAGACCTTTACATGCTCACTTCTCTTTTATTGTTTAATGTAAACTGTCTCCAGGTGAGGGTGCAGGTGTGTGTGCGGTGAGGACCTCGTGTTTGGTGGGCTGTGCTGTGATGCAGGATTGTCAGGACTGTCTAGTCCAGGCCCAGGCGATCTCCTGCCTCCAGCAGCTGCACATGTTTGCGCCACGCTTTGTCAATCTGGCCAGCCTGGTGCCCAGCCTCTGTGTACGTTCTTGACATCATACCGAACAACAGAACAACCGCATTCTCACACAGCAAACAAAATAATGTTTTATAGACCAGAATTTAATTAAAATGTCAAATTTTATTATATATACAGTTTTTATATATATATATATATATATATATATATATATTATAATTTTTTCAGTTCAAGCTGTAGTCAGAGAAAGTAAAGTAGGTTCTGAGGTCGATAAACAGAATTTTTCATTACAAGTTAGGGAAGCTTTTTTTCCTTTTGACACCATCAAAGAAATATTTTTCTTGTTGTGGTGAATTGTTAGTTTATCAAGAGTTAAAATGTAGAGTGAATGTAATTTTAGTTTGGTTTAGGCAGATGTTTTGGGAAGACATTTTCAAAGTAGTAATTTTTTTCACTTTATGGCAGATAAGCAATAATGAAATATATATTGTTGAAGTTTGTAAAACAATAATGAAAACTCAAAGAAAATGTTGGCTAATAACCATAGTTTATCACAAACACACACACACACACACACATAGACGTAATGATGTTTATACTGTACAGACTGTATGTGGTATTGTCCTACACTGACTATACACCTAAACCTACCCAAAAAAATCCAAAAAAACAACATTTATTATGTTTTTAAAGCCTTTTGAATTATGGGACACTGAAAATGTCCTCATAAATCACCTTTATATTGTAATACCTATGTCATACCCATGTCATTATATACATTTGTGTCCTCATAAACCCCATAAACCCACACACACACACACACATATATATATATATGTACACGTGTGTGTGTGTGTGTGCCTGTCCAGTATCAGTTGATGTGATTTTGTTAAAAAAAAACAAAAAACAGCAAGAGTCCAATGATCAGTGGCTGACATGCTCACAAAAAGTCACTGTAGAAATTTTCTTTCACATATATTTAACTGTATTGTCTTAAAGAAAAAACGAATGTCTTTTGAAAGAGGTGAGTGTTCACGGGCCTGGCTTTGCCCTCATTTGTAGTGACAGTGCTGTTTTCTCCTTTCTCGTACAGGAAATCTTATTGGATTATTCTGTGTTGGTAGGTCTTGTCTGCCTCTCTGCTGTCAGGCCACTTTATTCCCTTTCCTTTGTTTGCACTTCATATTCCCTTCCTTCTCTTGCGTCTCTCTATAATTACGCTCTGTGGTCCTTTTTCCCAGTGTGAAACTAACTCAAGAAGGATGTGGTTTTGAGCATGAGCAGACAGTGTCACTAACTGCAGGGTTAATGCCAAGGATTAGGTTCTCTTGGCTTGTCCTTTTCTGTGAAGGCTTCTAACACTGACAACCCACACAGTGCACATGACATTCACATCCACAGCTGTGGCCTCATGCCAATTCAAGCTATTAGCTTCATTACTGTGAGAGCATCAGTCCATTGCTCTCTTTCTCTTCCTCACACAACCACACACATTTACACATTATTAGACAGTAATTGAGAAAAACATGGATTGCTCTATTTTTAGATTGTTTGATTTATGGTCCTATTCTTTGCAAACAACTCGCTTGTCACATCATTTCAAGCTCAACACAAGCCTTGACAGTAGCCCTGCTGTCCCTTTCTCCTCTCCCTCTGTACTTCTTTACACTGAAAGAGCATTTGTGTGGAATCATTTTGACATAACAGGACTAACTCTGATGTGACCGTAGCAGTCTTCTGAAGTGTTTATTGCACTGTTGTCTGGATTATGTTATGCAAAATGTAATGAAGTGATTTTGAAATCAGAAGTCGCCTATTTCCTCTTAGTCTGAACTAACATGTTTTATGTATTATATCTGAGGTGTGCTATATGAACAAATATTTTAATTTTAAATGTCATTTAAATTTAGCACTTTCATTTAAATAAAATAAGGTTGTTTCACTACACCTACTAATCACTACTCATTTGACTGTACTAAGTTCTAACATTACATTTAATGTCATGTGTAACATTTGTGCTTGTGCAGATAAACCTGTGCAGCTCATACCTGTCTCTGAGGCGTGCAGTTGTGGCCTGCTTGAGACAACTGGCTCAGAGAGAAGCAGTGGAGGTATCGGAGCATGCAGTTGCTTTGGTTAAAGAGCTTCCGCGCAGAGACAACACACAATTGGGTGAGTCAGCATCGCCCCCACTGCACAACGTAGTATCATCTCAGCACGTCTCTGCTGGTTATTTTACTGTACCCCGCATTTTGGGGTGGATTTCACTGCAGTGAGCCATAATCTAGTTTGGGGCCTGGAATTTTGTCTTGATCCAAATCAGCATGTGAGAGTGATTTCTGAAGGATCATGGGACACTAAACTTGGCTGTATGTTAAATGGCTATTGTCCGTCCTGCAGATGTCACTATTAAGGAGGTGGGATTGGAAGGAGCTTTGTTCAGTCTGCTGGACAGGGAGTCTGACCCGCACCTGTGCCGAGACATTCAGGAAACGCTTGTCCACATGATGAGTTCTGCAGCTGAGAGTAACCTGGCCCACTGGCTCAAACTCTGCAAAGATGTGCTCTCTGCCTCCGCAGGTGGACTTCAGTCTTCAGTGCTCTCCCTTTTATTTATTTATTTATTAATTTATGTTTTTGTAAAATACAACCCACCTGGCAAGTCTTTAAGAGTGACGTAAAATGTTTTTAATCAGTGTTTGACTTGTTCTTTTTATTTAGACTCTAGTGCAGCTGCTGTTGTAGAAACGCAGCAGCAGGAGGAGGATGGAGATCGATATGACGACTCCTCTGTATTCCACGCAAAGTCTGACTCCAGCGGCCCCTTCAATAACCTGCGCTGGTCCACTCGTGTGTTTTCCATGGAGTGTGTGTGTCGTATAATAGCACAGTGTGAGAACGGAGAACCGGCTCACTTCAACATGGCACTTGCTCAAGAACAGCGTTTACATGAATCTGCAGGTTAGAGACATCACTGCGGTTGTAGAATGTTTATTTCCTCTTCTTGTCTTTCTTCTCCAAAATGATTTAGTGTATTTTCTGCAACACTGTATGTCTTTCTTGATGTGTTCCATAAATCACTGGATCTTAGCGCCACCTTTTGGGGTATTTGTATATACATTTGTTAACACTGTTAATAAAGGCACTCCTTCTGTCTTTTAGATTTCCTGGTTCTCCACTTGGCGGACCTCATCCGCATGGCTTTCATGGCAGCCACAGACCACAGCGATCAGCTCCGACTGGCTGGTTTACAAACACTGCTCGTCATTATCCGGAAATTCTCCAATGTGCCAGAGCCTGAGTTTCCTGGACATGTCATTCTGGAACAATATCAAGCCAATGTGAGCACTAACTTTGTACTTTTCAACCTCAGTTTTTAACCTCTTAAAATCAACATTGCACACTTTCACATGCCTAGAAAAGTGCTGAAAAAAGAAATGGCACATCTAGAACAAACATGAACATTGATTGGCAGTTTAATTAAATAGTATATTTCTTAAATGCCTTAAAGTAAATGACCCTGATCGCAAATGTAATAAATGTGGAAGTATGGACTCCTTTTTTAATTATTATTTATGTATTTTTTTATGCTGAAATATCCATAACATACCACTTCTGGTTTTCAGCTGGAGGAGAACAGATCTAAACTCATCTTATAACAAAAAAATTGACACAGAGAAAAGTGCTGGTCTGTGTTGCTGTTGTTTTATTCAAATCATTTAAAGTAGAAATGTGATTTAAAAAAATTATTTAAAACCATGTGCTATTTTGAAATATGTAACATAATATAGTATTTTAGAGTCACAAATTAAAGAAGTTAGTTTAATTGTATAGTTTCTTCTCAAATTTAATTTAAGATTTTAAAAAAGTATCATTTTTATTGTAAAATTCAATTATTATTAATTATCATAATTTTTTATTAATTATAGGAACAAATTAAGGTTTTTCAGTTTCATGTTTGCAGACTAACATTATAAGAACTGTAGGTTTCTGACAAAAAGTTATTTTGTCACATCGCTTTTAACATTTTTTGAAGACTGCCTGCTAGACTAGATGATGCTTGGATATTTGAACTGTATGTTCAGTGCTGTACAGCGAAGCTCTCTGCTGTTATTCTTAAAACCTCCGCAGAAGTAACTGAGCATGTTCATCAGTCTCTTGTTACTAAGTGCGTGTGTGTGCACGCATGTGAGAGCCTGTATCACTTACACTAAATTAGGTTATCTGTGGGCCCTCTTTTCAAATGGTGACATCTTCAGTATCATGTCCTAGAATGTTGTACTCTTAATTTACGCTTTAATAAACTTACTCGGTTGAGTTTGGTTGCAGACCATCAATCCTGGATAGTATATTAAAAGACTAGACTGTAAAAGTACAGTGATGTTTGTTTTTTTAAATTAATTGGAAAAGTATTTGCTGTCACTTTTGAAGCAATGTCTCTTTGCTGAATAAAAGTGTTAAACTCTAAATGCAATTTAAATGAAGATCACAGAAGAAACGGAACAAATGAATGCATGGGAATTATGCAGCATCAAAGCTATATCCTATGTTGGCATTCTCTCAGCCACCATTATCAGATGCCTAAATATTTGTCTTTTTTTCCTTCTTTTTTTATACTTAGAGTATGTTTCTAATCCATACATTGGCACAACCTATGTAAGGCTATGAGAAACCTTCCAAACATTTGACTGGGCTGGTTTAGATGATATAAATGATGTTGTTTGATGTTGTAGGTTGGAGCTGCACTCAGACCTGCCTTCCATGTGGACGCCCCTCCAAATGTGACTGCCAAAGCCTGCCAGGTGTGCTGTTTATAGAATTTAAGCCTCATTATCTATATTGATGCACTTTTTCTATTCCTTTGCGTTCACCAGTAAACACCATGTAATTCTAGATGTTGTTTCAAGTCTTAAGTTAGGTGTTTTGTCACTGTGAGATTGGGCATCCCAGAAATGTTATTTTTGTAGCATTAGTTCTCAGCTCAATCTTGTTTTTAACCTCTTGAACCCGCTTCATGCTTTTTTTCCAAATACTCGAGTTGGTTCTTCTGACCAAGTTTCTTCCCAGAGTCTAGTAGTTCACTTGTACTGATGAAAGCTGCTCCACTCTAGTGTTGAGTTCTGAGATGAACCTTTGTTTTGGCCTTCAGGTTTGCAGTGCATGGATCGCCAGTGGGGTCATCAGTGACCTGCGTGACCTGAGAAGGGTACATCAGCTTCTGGCTTCCTCTCTCGCCAAAGTACAGGTGGGGAGAGACGTCGCCAATCAGCTCTACAATGAAAGTACCTTCACCATGGAGACGCTGGCTGTGCTCAAGGCCTGGGCAGAGGTACTGAACACCATCACAAACTATTAAATCAGTTGCACTATTTTGTTAGCCATTATATAACTCTAGGGATGGGCAGTATGATGGACACACTTTTTATACCATGGTATATCTTGCAGCAAACTGTGTCTGAGTTAATCTATGGGTCTCGACAGGTGTATATCACAGCGGTACAAGGCTCGAGGCAGAGGGAGAGTCCAGGCAGCCATCTCCAGGAGCAGAGTGATGAGGCTGGGACTGCAGGTCCAGCAGGGGCTGGTTTGCTTAAATTGGTTCAGACTGATCTTGCAACCCTGAGCCGCCTGTGGCTGGCCGCCCTTCAGGACCATGCCCTGCTCACCCTGCCCTCGCAATACTTCAGTCAGCTCCCCTCCACAGGTCACTACTCATGCTCAGTTTCTCAGATTGCACACCACCTACCTTATGGAAATGAAGTATGTTTATTTACTTCCAGATTTGATATCAGGGTTATGAAAAATAACGGTCTAATTTAGCCTCTAATGAAACCAAATAAATATATTTTAAAAGTTACTATTTGCAAACACTCACTCTGTCGAGCAAATAGTTCTGTCCCATACCATTGTTTCTATGTCAGCCTCTGTGTTCTTATTTTTGAGGAAATCAGTTGAAGGATTGTTTGCTTATAATTGCAGGAAGGAATAAATGTGTTTTGGCCTTTTTTTCTGCCACAATTACTTGTTTGCGCTATTTTTGCAGTACGTACACTACTATTCAGATGTCTGGGATTGGTGAGGTTTTTAAATGGTTTTGAAGGTAGTCGCTTATGCTCTCCAAGGCTACATTAATTGATCAAAAATAGTGTCAAAACTGTAGTATTGTGAATTATTATTATTATATAAGTTATTGGTTTATTTTTAAAAAAGGATTTATATATATATATATGTTTGTCTAGATTAATTTTGAAATTAATCTAGATTAAAACGGCTCATTTGAATTCTGCCAAAGGCAATCAGAATATGTGTGCTGCCTAAACAATGACTAAAAGTAAAGCCCTATTCGGATGGGACTATTTTAACAGGGGGTCGTTAGAGAATGATTTGTTTCACACACGTACTACTTGGTGATTTTAATCCCATCCTAATCTGCCATGCCTCTGTGATGCCCAGACGTACAAAACAGACCCTCTCACCTCTGTTATAAACACGGAGGTGTTAGTTCCGTCTGAAATGGTACATGAAAATCATGGACGACAGGTGATAAGAATCGAAGCTCGGAAGTTTAGTTTAGAAAAGTCCTGTCGAAATAGAGCTACAGTGCAATTCGGCTAGGTATACATCCGCGCTAAAATCTCAAGGTGTAACGCCGGTTTCACACTGCACGCGTCAGCAGCGCGTAAGCGGTGCATATGCAGAGCGGGAGCAGTGCACGCCTATTGTGCTTTCACACTGGCAGCCTTTGTCACGCGCAGCTGAACCGCGGCTTGTACAGCAGTAGGCTATAGACAAGCATTTTATTCCTGTCGTATTTTCCAGCGTTCTTCTCCGAACACTTCTCCATGTGCTTTGATTTATGTCATTGCCAGCGTACTTTGTTCCACGCTGCTTACGCATGAAGTGTGAAACGGGCGAAAGTCATCATAGCTTGCCTAGTATATAACCAGCTGCCAACCCAACTTTGTGAATATATTAACGGCGATATTTAGTCTGACGGCCCACCACTTATATATAATTTTAGTCCTGTGATAGCAAAGCTGAAGCAGCCATTACTCCAGTCTTCAGTGTCACATGATCCTTAAAATCATTGTTAAATGTTCTGTGTTTGTGCTCAAAAAACATTTCTTCATAATAGTGTTGAAAATAGTAAATAGACATAGTGATACATTTTTACATTTGGTATTCTTTGAGTAGAAAATTCTAATGAACAAATTTATTTGGAATATAATTATTTTGTAATGTCACTTTGGATCAATTTAATGCATACTTGGTGAGTAAAGGTAAGAAATATATAGCCTACTACTAAGCCCAGTAACAGTAGTTAAATCTTTTTTTGTTTGATGATGCGGATTATTTTACTACCACTCAAAACAGTAGTAATATTGGAGTAAGACCCTAATGTCATGTCTCTGTATGTTCTAACATGCACCTTTTTATGTGTCAGGTGGCTCATTTTACACTGCAGAGACCTTGGAACAGGCCCGTCCACATTATTACAGTGCCTGGGCTACCATTCTCCACGCTACTGCTCTCTGGCTCAACAGCACAGGATTCATCATGGTGGACGAGGGACCTGCTAACCTCTCCAGACCGGTCACACCCACATCCATGGGCCAGTCCACTTCACTGAGCAGTGTCAAATCCCCAGAGGACGTCAGCACTGACCGCCTCCACCTGATCCTGGGTATAGAGTTCAATTAATATTTCCTGCTTGAATAAGTGAATCGTTGAAGATGTAAAAGCTAAAGTCCATTGCTAGAGAACTGAAAATTCAGAGAATTTTGCTCTAGTCATTGTACATATGCTAATAATGAGGATTATACAGTGAAGATATTGTTGGATTTTACTTGGATTTGAAAGTAACATATATATATATATATATTAGGTCTTGGTATTGAATTCACTGAATCTTTTCCCTTTAGGAATCAGCGTGGAGTTTTTGTGCTCTCCTCACTTGGGAGACCAAATGGAAAACATCAATTCTTGTCTTCAGGCTCTGCAGGCCTTATTGGAAGTGCCTTGGCCCCGTTCGAAAGTTGGCAATGATCAGGTATTCTATGACTACAGACCGGAAGTGACCATAAAGTCATTTACAATTAAAAACTTAACCCTGATTGTTCAGCTAAATGTCAGCTAAATAAAAATGTTGTGATTTCGGACCCTTATGAGGTGGGTGCCATTGTGTGTTCATCACAGCCTAGTTTTCGCCCTATTTAAATATTTATTATTGTCTATAATGATATTGTGATGCATTGAGATTTGTAGTTTGGTATGTCTTTCAGTAGTTCTTGTCTACTATATGTTTGTCTTTTTTGTTAGTCCTTCTGTGTTTCTGACAAGTGTGTGGTGTTCTCTCTGTAGGCTTTGAGTGTGGAGCTGCTCAGTGTTCTGCACAGGCTCATAGTCACTCGGGAATCTCCCAGCATTCAACTTGCTGTACTGGAACTGGTGAGGCAGATTGTTTGTGCTGCTCAGGAGCATGTCAAAGAGAAACGCCACAGTGCAGAGGGTAAGTCTCAAAAACTACTTTTGCTTACAGTGTAAAGCTTAAATAGCCCTCTGAATTTGTTTTATTTGGTCAGTCGATGATGGTGCAGCAGAGAAGGAAACTGTTCCTGAGTTTGGTGAGGGGCGGGACACTGGTGGCCTGGTGCCGGGGAAGTCTCTTGTTTTTGGAGCGCTGGAGCTATGTCTCTGCACGCTTGTGAGAAAGCTTCCGCAGCTCAGCCCCAAACTGGCTGGCAGCCCCACGGGGTGGGGAGGACAGACCTGCTTCCTCAGCAGCACTGACTGTAGACTTGTCACATCTGCTCTGGCCATCCTCTCAGAACTGCCCTCCATCTGTTCACCAGAGGGTAAGCGATCCAGAGAATTACTGCGGCAATAAGCTTTCAGATTATGAAAAAAAAAACATCCTCCTGCCCACTTTATTTTTATTCAGTGTAGGATTTATTTATTTCTCCATTACAAGGTCACATACAATGTAGATTTTTTTTTTTGTACTTACTATGAAATGTGTTTTTTCTGTTCAGATTTATTCCAAAAGTGATCAGAGGTCTAACAGTGTTTTATTCTTCTCTCCACAGGCAGCGTGTCGGTGCTGCCCACAGTGCTCTATCTGCTGCTCGGGGTGTTGAGAGAGGCGGTGAAGGGCTCTGTTGGAGCTGAGAGTGGACAGCTGGTACCAGGCATCCTGCAGGCCTTGCGCACTGTTCTCACCTCTCCTATGAGCAGAGCTGAGAAGAGTCGTGGGGCTTGGACTGAACTGCTGAGATGTGCACTGCACACACTCTTGGAGTCTTGGCATACAGGTAGTTCTCTCTCATTTCATCCACACTCTGTTTGTGTTTATATGTGTGTTTTTCAGCATGTTGTAGAGTTATTCGAGGAACTTTCTCAGTTTTTATATTTTTATTATTGTTGTGGACAGATAAATTGGAACCTGGAGTGGATGAGGTTACTATGTTGACATCCCTCACAGTCTTCCTGCTGTACGCCAGTGCTGAGGTGACCACTGTGGAGCCCCTGCAGACACGCTGCATCCAGGCATTCAGAGCCAGTCTGGAGTCTAAGGACCCTGTGGTGAGTAAAGAGAGTCAATTAGAAATTCCTGACAGAATTTCGACAGTACAATTCAAAAGCTTAGTAAGAGTTGTTTTTGTTTTTCTTTTCATCACATAATCCCGAATTTAGTTGCACTAATTACAGTTTCCACAAAAATATTAAGCAGCACAACTGTTTTCAACATTAGTAATGAATGTTTCTTGAGCACTCGAACAACTTATTTTTGACACTGTGACATGACGGGAGTAATGGCTGCCAAAAATTTGACTTGGGAATACATTAATTTAAAAATTTAACTTGTAAACAGTTCTTTAAATTTGAGTAATATTTTATAGTATTACTTTGTTACTATACCTATTTCAAAAACATTTTAAAAAATCTTACCGACCTCAAACTTTTTTTAATGGTAGTAAATGGCAGGCTGCTTAAATAAAGGTGCCATAGGATGGAAAACTGAATTGACCTTGGCATGATTGAATAATAACAGTTCAGTACATGGACATAACATACTGTGAGTCTCAAACACCATCGTTTCCTACTTCTTATAGA
>JAUMHQ010048733.1:0-18928 GCA_032361165.1 Enteromius paludinosus | reverse complement strand
TACACCTCTGCATGTGGGTATGGGAAGCTTTTTAATTTGGTAGGAAAAATGCAGGCGGAATTCCCCAAAATAGCCCCTGAGCGTAAAAGGTTAATATATTTTACTGACCCCAGACTCCTGAAAATATATTTGAAGTAAAACAGCAATAATTTGGGGGAAAAGAAATAAACACGTTGGGAGGAAAACAAATAAAATTAAAAAAGACAGAATAAAAGCAAAAGAAAGCTACGGGTGTCGTTTTACCTGAAATTCTGCAAAACATCATCTCCATCTTGAAAGCTACAGAGTTTTGAAAAAGGGATCTTAGAATGCGTAGCAATGACATTTGTGCATGTCTACAACTACTGCCATTAAATGTCACGAAGGGAAAAGACTCTAAATGGCGTGAACAATGCAAGGATTTTAAAGAAGGACACAGTGAAATGCTTCTGCGAGATTATTAATGGCGGCGCTACCTGGGGACATGGTTAGGCGTGACACCAGGGCTGGTGGGATTCTCGGGGAAATCCTGGAATAAACATGATGGAAAGAGATGAAGATGACCAAACCCAGGATGAGGCCAATTCACTTCCAACTTCCTGTACTGTAAACACCACACTAAATACTCCTCATTAAATTAATACATTTACTAATTACATATATACAATTACATTTATATAAGAATACATTTTTCAAGATTTTTCATGTACTTGATTTGAAAATGAATTGACCTTCACCAGATTTATGACAAAATAATACCGTGCTGAAAAAGAAATGGTCCAAACTCTTTGAGTTCAAATTATCTTAATGAATGGTAATAACTTCTAAACATAATATATAACAGTACAAATAAAGGAGGATACTTCAAACTAATTTCACTGTTAAGTCTGAAGCCTCTAAAGTGTAGTGTCTCTCAATCAATCATGTCCTGGTGCATGCTGGGAAGGGGTAAATGATGGAGCGTTTTGTCTGCTATGGTATGATATGATATAATAATGGTGAATGATGCTGATGTTATTTAAGTGTTGCTGTTTGCTCATGTAAAAACTAACATTTGGTCATCATTTACTCAACTCCTGCAACAGCTCTTCATCACACAGCTGTCAAATTTCAACGTGTCGCTGTTGTAGTACGTTTAGGTGAATTTTTGTCTTTTATTAGAGCTTGACTGACAGCCTCTGATGTTTTCTGATGACATTTTTTCATTTTATGCAAAGGAATATCATCTTTTGTGTTCCATGGAAGGAGAAAAGAAAGTCAGACAGGTTTGGAATGATATGAGGATGAGTAAATGATGACATATTTAATGTTTTTGTAAAAAATAAATAAATAAATAAAGGCTTCTTGGATAAAATATGATCCTGTCGTGAACTTTGTTCTTGTAATCCAGGCTAACTTCATAACTAACTGAAAACATTTTGAAGTCAATAAATAAAATGAACACTACTTCAACAGAACATCAGCAACGAGTCTCATATTGGGGGCAAAATAAATACAGGAAACGCTGTATGTAAGAGCTTGTTGGTGGACGTCTCGGTCCCATTCTTCCTTTCTCATTCCTAATTTTTCATCTACACACAACATTGGTTTTATATAAAATAAATAGAAGTAATAAATGCAGCTAATGTATAGCCTGCAGGGATGGAGAGAAAACATATATAAACCTTAATACCTGGGCTGTGAATGTTAATTAGGTGACGCGAGACCTAATTTATTTCATGAAGAGCACATCTGATCTAAATGGGATACAAGGTTTGTCACAAGCGAAGGGTGATGAACACGGTTAAAGCTACAGTCATCATTTACTCACCCTCAGGTAGTTCTGAACCTGTGTGAATTTCTTCCTGTATGAAAGGAAGAACCGGGCTGTTTTTGGTCACCATTGAAAAAAATACTATGGGAGTCAATGGTGACCCAAAACAGCCTGGTTACAATCTTTTTTCAAAATACCTTCCTTTTGTGTTTAACCTTTTCATTTCTGGGTGAACTACTCCTTTAACATTTCTAAAACCTCCCCGTTTCTGGTTTTGTCCTTATTAATACATAAGCCGATGTCTTTTGTGGAAAGGCCATCTTCATCAATCATTACCCAGAATTTGAGCCAAAGACAAAAGGCAAACAGATGCATGCAGCATTCGAGAGAACAATTCAGACAAACAGAAATACTGAAAATATCAACAAAACCGAAACCTTTGCGCATGCAAAGCAACACGGGAAGCGCAGTTACCAGATTGTCACTGGCGCTCCGATGTGGCCGTCTCTTGCGTAGAACATGTCCCAGCACTTTATCCTTAAAAACCTGCAAAACGGTGCAGCATTTGGAAAATATACTGTCAGCAAATGATTTGTCACCATGAGCACGTTACAGAAAAACAAACAGATAAATCAGATCAGAGAGAAAGCAACGTACCTCGTACAAATAATCAAATATCTCCAATATTGTCAAGACACTGGCTCCTATAAACAGACCCATCTGACCACCAATATCACCTGAGAGGATATAAAAATATAACAAAAAAAATCAAATATTAAAGCAGAAGAGTTTTCCATGCTGGTGTGACATTTGTGAATTTTCTGCACCCTTACCGAGTAACCCAGCCACTTCATATGCTTTCTTTTGTTCGATTTTCTCATAGTTCAGAGCCTCAAAAAAGATATCCAGCACCAATATATTGTCCCTACAAGATTAAACGCAATGCATGGACATTCGGAAAAAGTTAGTTAATATTATAATATAGTTATGCTATAATATACATTAGTATAATAATGTAATATTTAGTATAATATGGTTTTAGTTAATAAAACAGGATGTCAATAATCAAAATAAAATTGCACAAGTTAAATAATGTGAATGCAGACTTACGCAATATACTGTTCAGTTTTATTAAACTTCTTGGCGAGATATTTGGCCGAAGCTTTGCTGGGTATCTTCACCATGGACAGCTCTTTACCGTATCGAGTCATGTTGCACGGCGTCTCGCAGACACAGTAATCATTGTCCTTCTCCACTAGAAAATCTGTCAATTATCATTTTTATTAGTATTCATTTTAAAAAAGCGTATTTTAATGAATCATGTAAAATCTCGGTTTTACACATCGCTTCGCAGAGATAGAAATAAATAGAATTATTGCCTAAAGCTGGATCAGCGCAGTCTTTGTACTGTTCAGGTGTGCAGACGGTAGAGGTGCCTGTGATAGAGAGAAAAATAAAATAGAGTGAATTAACTAATGTTAATAAACACAGCTTATGATTTTAATGATGCATTAGTAAATGCTGAAGTTAAAATGATCTAAGATTAAAAATGCTATGGAAGTATTGTTTCATCTTAGTTCATGTTAACTAATCAACCTTATAGTAGTAAGTCTTACCAATAATTGAAAAATTGAAATTAAATAAAAAAAATGAAAAAAAGTGTACACTAAGTATAATTTAGAAATAAGAATAAAATACTGTAGGGTTATGCGTCGAGAAATGTAATAAAATAAAAAGATAGATAATAAAAAAATTAAATCTAATGAAAAAAAACCCAAGTATTGTATTTGTGAATGAAGAAAAACGCTTCTGCACAGTTAAAATAAAATACTGTTAATACGGGCACTGAAATAAAATGTCCAAGCAATATTAATGCAATATATTCCAAACATAATGTACTATGTATGAAAGTTGTGGTGCGAGCAGTGATGTGTTTTCCCCACACCTGGCATGTGCACCATTCTGCAGTTACAGTTTTCCAGCAGGTAACGGGTCTCGCAGTCGATGCGACAAGCCGTGATGCTGTAGGTGGAGAAGTATTCAGAGTCCATGGGTTCAGATCTGCAGTCGCCCCACGGCGGAGGAAGATACTGGAGCTAGAACATTAAATGTTATTCATTACAGGCAGGATAAAGCTGTTCAATAACAAATGAAAACACACTAAGCCAAGCCAAAGAGCACAGCAATCAGCAGAGGACATCAGCGGAATGCAATCAAACCCACGCCACAATCAGACACTCTTCACAGCCTACAAAAGAGAAAGAACATACTGGAAAATCAGTCAAACCTGAAGAAAACCACAGCTATGAACTGACCCTCTGCTTGGTCACTTTTCATTTATATTTTACTGTGTGTGACATTTTCATCTACCATTTTTTAAAATGAGTTATGTATATAAAATGCATCAATTAATAAGTATCACTAAAATAAATCACTTTTAGTTGCACGTATTTAAAAGTGTTTTGCATTGTTTAAATAAGATAAATTTATATGTTTTAATTGGTAATTAAATATTTAAAAAAAGATAAATAAATATAATTAACTAAACAATTAAATCTTAAAAATGTTTATTTAAAATGCAACTAAATAAAATGTTTTTAAATGCACCTTTTTAAATAAAGCCTTTAAAAAATGCAATTATCATTATCCAATATAGCTCCAATTTCACTTTACTACTGTACATATATGTTAGTATCTATAGAGCTTGCATCAATTTATTATGACCATAAATAATATATATATATATATATATATATATTTTGCTTTTTCTTCTTTTTTGTGATAGTATAAATATAATAATTTTATAATAATAAAACAACTTAAAAATATACATATAAAACAGTTTGTCTGCATTTGAAAAGTAGTTAAAATAAATGGTAAAATACTTAAATCTTTAAAATAATTTAAATACACTTTAAATAAATCATTTGACAAGGGAAAATCAAGAGTGACTACACTCAGTCAAACACTTAAATTAATATCAAAATTAATTATTTTACACATTTTTGGATCATTTCTATAAAATTATACGACCACTAGAAAAGAACTAAGACTAATAGCTTGATTAATTGTGGCTGGCAACAGCTGCTAAGGCAGGATTGGCCAGTAACATTTTTAAGGCGGTGCTTAGCAGTGGCTCAGTTACTGGAAGCAGCACTGCTGCTCATTTCTTAAGTCATTACAATTATATTATGCTCTTCTTATTAAATCTAAGAGGCTTTTAATAAGAATCGTATAAAAATATAATTGGATTTTATATCATTTTGCATATCTAATGGCATCAGTAGAGAAGATAATCCTCCCATTAAATTAAGTCACTTTTTGAAGTCGACTGCAAAAAGTGTGATATACTACAGAGTTTATGATGGATTCAGAGTGCTTTGAAGTTAAAAATGAAGAGGAAGTAGAAAATTTACATTCAGTGAATTGAAAGCAAGATTGGGAGCGTGCAGTTGCCTTTAGCACTTGATTATTCCAGCTAATTGATCTATTGCTTAGGGTCGGTGAATGAAGACTTATCGATCTTGGCCGTGAGAGCTGCTTTTGCCTTTGATCCACTGAAGCCTGTAAACGAGCGCTTTTCCTGACCTCTTGCCAATTAGTGCTCCCTAGAAACTGAACTAGATACTCATGAGGAGTCACGTGACCTCAGTGCACACAACCATGCATAAAAATAAACACTGCTTGCCTGGCTGTGATCTACTTAACACAAACACAGTGGAGGACCTGGAGCAGTAATAAAGCACTAATAAATATCAATTCATTGGTTTCATTTAAATAAATACAGAACTTTTTCTTTTTAAATATTTGTTCTAAAATATTTAAATAAGCATTTAAGACAGCCATTTAAACCTGTTCATTTCATTTTGAATTAAAACTGCTTTAAACAGTCTATTTTTTTTTCTTTTTTATATTTTGATGTAACTTTATAAAACAATTAACAATTTTAAATGCAACTTGCAATGAGGAAAAAAAACAACTTTTTAAATGCAAAATGTTCAAAAACTTAATTTTAAAATGTTAATAATGTAAATTAATACTTTCAACTAAAACTGTTTAAATAAGTATGTAAATTAAATTAATTAAAGCTGTTTTTTCACTTGTACTTAAAATGTAGTTGAATAAAATGAAGGTTTTATGTTTTTCAATTTAAACATGTTTATTTAAAATATAACAAATGAGTAAATTAATAAATTTTAATAAATTTTAAATGCGAAAAAACACTTAAATGCACAAATTGACATAAAAATGACATATTTCAAAGGTTTTGTTGCATTGTTTAAATAGGATAAATTGTATCTATTTTTTAAAATAAGTATTTAAATAATATAAATTATTAAATAATATTGTTTAATTAAATAATAAAATAATAAAAATGTTTTTTTATACATAATCTATACAATAAATCTCTTTAATGTTACTTTAAACATTTGGGGCCGGTTTCCCGGATAAGAATTAGATTAAGCCAGGACTAGACCTTTGCTTGTTTAGGACATTTAAAACATTTCTAGAAACATGTCTTACAAAAATGCATTATCTGTGATCATTTTATGGCCAAACAATGGCAATTATGTATTTAAAGATATCCCAGTGCAAGCCTTTTCCAGTTTAGACAGCTCTTAACATTTATTTTAATCTAGGACTAGTCTTAAACCCTGTTCGGGAAACTGCTCCTTGGTGCTTAATATTTTTGTGCAAAAATAATAAATCTTACTAAACCTGTGTTTGTAAAACCTTCCTTCTGCACCAAAAAAAAAAAAATCTGGTTTTCTCCAGGTTTAAAGAGATGATGCTGTGGATGGAGAGTAAGCAGCGCAGCTGATAAATGCGACATGTGATAAATGTGATATGTTTAGCATTAGGTACCAGTTGTTGCTGACAAGACACAAAAGTTTGAAAACCAGGGGCCACACCAAATCCCAGCTGGTCTATGAAGGGCGGTTCATCCTGGCTGTGGATCTGAACTTTGATGCCGGCCTCGTAAGAGGTTTCGTCTGCGGGGAGACATTAAACAAGATTATTTACAGAGTGGGAGATTTGATGTCTGTCGCCTCGAGGCATAAATATAATGACTTTATAATGAACGTTATAATTACTTTATCCAGAATGCCAATACATGTTTCGTCACTGCCTCTAGAGCTATTAAAACGACTAAGATTAATAGATTATAAATACGTAATCTTCACTGGCATATAGTACATCAATTCTGAACACTGACCGCATGTCATCTACAGTTGATTAAATAGCACTTGGACATTCGTTACTCTTTCTGCTTCCTACTTATTCTCTGCGCATGATTATGTTGAAAAATTGCAGCGTGCCACAGAAAATGAACAAGGCGTCTGACGCAGCAGTAATGGGGCAGGTGTACTCAGTAAAAAACGAGCAAGAAAAGGACCTAACCTTGTTATCTCTGCTTCTAAATGTTCTACCACAAGTGAAATCATTTTGGGACGACCACTTATGGGTGAATTATGCTAATGTGCAATGCTGCATATCAGTTCCTTCAGATATGATGTATCTTGTATTCTTGAAATATTATATTCTTTTTGGAACATAATTCAACCCAGGAACCTGTACGGTTAGTATCTTATTTAAAATGTGGCAGCATTTCAAACCAAGTATGATGCATACTGTCATAAGCTGTCATTTAAATACACCAGGTTTGGATATTACACAACTTTCTGTCTGAAGAAAGTGTTCATTCACATGGAATGGCAGGTCTTTAGTGGTAAATAAACTGTGAGATATGCATTACTGAGTACTTGGTGTATATATATATATTGCTCACCTGTGTCACCCCAAACTGGTAAGTACTCATCCTGTTGAATATCCAGCATAATTTCCAGCCCGTTTCCTGTTCCGCCTTTTAAAGTCGTCAACAAGGGGTTTCCATCCAGACCAGAGTTGAACGTGTAACATTTCCCATATCTTGTGTAAATCTGTGGGTGGACAAACCATAAAAATAGTAAATATAAAAAAGTAGTAGTAGTTGAATATATATGAATATTTAATGGACATTCACTATTGAATGAGACGGTAATCATATGTACTGTATAGCACTGTTCAGAAGTTTGGGGTTGGAATTTTTTTTAAAATAGAAATTAACACGTTTATAATGTTAAGGGGTTAGTTCACCCTAAAAACAACATTTCATAGTAAACAGCCGTTTTAAATTGCATTAGATATTTTTTTCAAATGTTGCAATTTTTTTTTTCTGTATTTATGACCAAATGAATGCAGGTGTGAGCAGAAAAGAGGCTTCTTTCAAAGTCTTCCTGACCCCTAATCAAATTGGATGACCTGCTGACCCCAATTCCTCATATTTGAAGCCAGAAAAAAGAAAAGGTGACATTACGGTTGATGTCAACACACTTTCACTGTAAAGAAAGCTGACGGCAATTTAAAGAACAGGCTTCATCCTTTTGTAGATAATAGCTGGCTAGAATCCGCTAGTCCTGGCAGTGTTTTGACAGTGATGCAGGGAGAGTCAGTGGCAACAGTGATGAGCTCAGTCATGGTTTCCTGACCCCGCTGTGACACTAATGAGCGGGAGATCTTCAGGCTCTAGGGCTTCAACACTGTCTCCCGCTCACTGCTCAAGAATCAAGCTCGACAGCACACAAAACACTAACACTACCTTCTGCCTGCTTCATCCATGTGGCTTCTGAGGCGTTTCGGCGGGAGAATGATGAATAAAAGCAGGATAATTAAGGGCAAACAGGGCAGCTGAAGATAAAGAACATCTGACGCTGCTGAAAGACTATGTGATTCATCTGCTCAGTGTTAAAACAGGTTCTTTTATGTACAGATTACTATAAGTCAGTCCTCAGGACGCACTGCTCTGCACATTTTGTATGTCTCCCTTGTGTAACCCACCTGATTCAGATCATCAGCTCATTCGGAGAGAGTTCACGAGTTTGAACTTACATGCAATATGATTAAGCAATGAATTAGTAAGCATATTTGGCTGCTGTCCAGAGGCAGGTCTAACCCAGACAACTCCTCCATCCCAAAAATGGGATAAAAGTTTTAATTCAAAAGAACAGACTAACAGTTATACAGCAACCTTATACGAACACCTTAGCAATTGCCAAGCAACACCTTGTAACTGTGGATATGGATAAAAACATTAGGCTACAGAGAACACTTTTAAAAAGTAATTCAGAACACCATAGCCACCACATTACACTCTTACACTCTACTTTACTTTGGTTTCATACTACCCAAAATTCCTTTGAATTACTTAGAATTCCTTTGTTCCTGCATAGCAACACCCTGACAACCTCACAGAACGCCCAAGCTCATTAAAGTATTCAAAACACCTTAGCAACACCCTAACAACCACAAACAGATTCTTTAGCAAATGCATAGCAATACCTTGACTACAACACACAAACGTGTTGTACTACTCAGAAACCTCTTAGTAACTACATAGCAACACCGTGACAACCTTGCAGAACACCCCAGCAAATGCATACAAACCCACTAAAATACTCGGGAAACCTTAGCAACTTCAAAGCAACACCCTAGCAACCATAAACAAACCTGCTATACTACCCCAAATTCCTTTGAATTTCTTAGAATTCCTTAGTTCCTGCATAGCAACACCCTGACAAGCTCACAGAACGCCCAAGCTCACTAAAACATTTAAAACACCTTAGCAACACCCTAGCAACCATAAACAAACATGCTATACTACCCCAAATTCCTTTGAATTACTTAGAATTCCTTAGTTCCTGCATAGCAACACCCTGACAAGCTCACAGAACGCCCAAGCTCACTAAAACATTCAAAACACCTTAGCAACACCCTAGCAACCATAAACAAACCTGCTATACTACTTAGTATATCTTAGCAACTGCATAGCAGGCAACCTTACAGAACACTGTAGCACATGCATACAAACCTAACTACTCTGAATACCTTAGCAACCCCATAATAACCACAAACATTCATGCTAATAACTTAACTAACTACATAGCAACACCCTGACAACCTCACAGAACGCCCAAGCTCATTAAAGCATTCAAAACACCTTAGCAACACCCTAACAACCACAAACAGACTACAAAAGATTCTTTAGCAAATGCATAGCAATACCTTGACTACAACACACAAACGTGTTATACTACTCAGAAACCTCTTAGTAACTACATAGCAACACCCTGACAACCTTGCAGAAAACCCCAGCAAATGCATACAAACCCACTAAAATACTCAGGAAACCTTAGCAACTTCAAAGCAACACCCTAGCAACCATAAACAAACCTGCTATACTACCCCAAATTCCTTTGTATTACTTAGAATTCCTTAGTTCCTGTATAGCAACACCCTGACAAGCTCACAGAACGCCCAAGCTCACTAAAACATTCAAAACACCTTAGCAACACCCTAGCAACCATAAACAAACCTGCTATACTACCCCAAATTCCTTTGAATTACTTAGAATTCCTTAGTTCCTGCATAGCAACACCCTGACAAGCTCACAGAACGCCCAAGCTCACTAAAACATTCAAAACACCTTAGCAACACCCTAGCAACCATAAACAAACCTGCTATACTACCCAACATTCCTTTGAATTACTTAGAATTCCTTAGTTCCTGCATAACAACACATCTGACAACCTCCCAGAACTCTCCATCACATGCATACAAACTAGCTAAAATACTTTAGCAACTTCAAAGTAGAACCCTAGCAACCACATGCAAACAGACTACTACCGGACTACCACTACCACACACAAACATGTCATGCTACTCAGAAGCTCTTAGCAACTTCAAAGCAACACCCTTGCAACCACAAACAAACACAACTGCACAGCAACACCCTGACAACCTTCCAAAAAGCATCCCCGCTATGTTTTACACAGAAATGTAAAAGTTAATTTTGAAAACGTTATTCAGTGCCATTAGTGGTGCACTTGTACACATGACCTTTAAAAAAGGACAAATAAGCGAATCTGTCTGACACTTTAACAGCTACAATGACTTAGGCCATGTTCTTATCAAGCATCTGACGAGTGAGATGCGAGATTAGGATTGATTATCTCAAAATCTCAATTAACAAGAAAGCGCTTGGAGCAGAAATGAACCGTTGTTGTCAGCATGTCGATGCATCACAGAGGATTTGTGTTTGCCGTGTTGAGTTCACGGTTTACCAAAACACACCAAATGAGCACATTGTTTCCGAACAATAGATGAAGCCTCTCTCTCTTCCCAGTTTCCCAAGTAATTAACTTCATTCATTCTGAAGGGAAGCGCCAGCCGAGAACTCATTTAGACTGATGATTCAGAGCTTTGTGCATATGTAATCTGCAAGTGAGCGCGGATTCATGGAAAGCAGTCATGTTGATTTCACATCAGATTTTAGCTATGCGTACAATTTCATATGCTTAAGCACTGGAAGGGATTTGGGGATTATGAGAGGTAGATTGGTTTTCCATCTGATAACGAAGAAAAAGAGGTTCAAGATATTGAGCAAAGGAGTTTAGCTGGAGGCAGGTTTTAAGCACATCTGTGCAAAGCACCCAGAGCTTTTTAATAATTCATGCGTCTTCTACACAGAAATTTGTCAGAGTGCAGTTTCTGTGCCAGTAGATGTTACTGAGATTTTTTAGCCTCAGGGTTTCTGCAAACAGTCTAAACCTGCAATACGTCTCTACAAAACAAAAGAGAACATTAACGATTCTGATGACAAATGCAGCCAGCAATTTTGCAAATAAATGTTTGGAAATTAACATTTTAATAACGAAAACACGCACTGGTGAATCTGGGCAAAAAAAAAAAAACATGAGTGGATAAATTCTTCATTATGCATAAAACAACAAGTGATGTCAAACGATTAATTGTGAACCATGTCAACACATGGCGTTTTGGGGCTAAATGTACTAAGTGATTGATATCTGCATAAAGTAGAGATTCTAAGCTTTCAAATGGTACCACATTTGAGGTTATTGGTGCAGGCAAAGGGTTAAAAATTCAAGGCACAATTTGAATAGGCGGGGGGAGGGTGTACATAGTGTACTTTACGTGTAAATAACTTTGTTACAGTAAATAAATATCAAAGTGTTTCAAATCTGCATAAAATAGAGATTATAAGCTTTCAAATGGGACCACATACGGGGTTATTGGTGCACACAAAGGGTTAAAAATTCAAGGCACAATTTGAATGTAACTTTGGACCCTCCGGCGGGTCCACAGTTTTTTTTTAACTGCATCCAAAATAAATGTTTTTGTTAAGATAATATATGTGTGTATACTGTGTATATTTATTATGTATATATAAATCCAAACGTGCATGTACAGTATTTAATAAAAATGTAATATTAATATTTGAAATATATTCATATATAATATTAAATATAAGAATATAAATATATACATGTAAATACATCTAAATAATCAGAAAATATTTCCAGTGTGTGTGTGCATATATATATATATATATATATATATATAAATAATGTAAACTTTTTTTTTTATTTTGAATGTGATTAATCATCATTAATTGTTTCACAGCACTAATAAATAAATAAATAAATAAATAAAAGGAATTATAAACCCTCGTTGGAATACAAAATTTTTTTAGCTCATATTCAATATTTTATATTGACATCCAAACTATTATATTACTTAATATTTAATTCATCAACACTCTCATGTTGTATATTTATGCTGTTTTTTATTTATTGATTTTAAGTTATGTATTGCAGTAAAGATAATCTACTGTCATTGAAAAAAAATGGGAACTATGTGGAACTGAAAAGAGAATTTTATATCAAGGTTAATGCAAAATATAAATAATTGAAAAAATGTAATAAATTAATAAATATTAATATTTTTTTTCCTTTTGGTTTTGAGGTGAAACATAACCTAGACATGATTTAGTAAGATTTAGTCATCCATACACGCACACACATAAAACACATTAATGCAGCGGAAATGGTTTTGCGATCTCTCCTGATAGACTTTGAGCTGTTAATAACGAGAATCATTCTGATTTCTAATGCACATGATTTCTACACCGTGCCCTGCACTGTACCCATAAGACTTAACTAGGCATTCATAGAAACACAACAAAAGCCCCTCAGCTCGATTTATTCAGGTAATCAATTAATTACAACTGTGACTTGCTTAACTGGCTTATGAACGTAAAATCCAAACGTGGCATCAGAAGTGCAGAGAACTGTGGACCGAAGTGCTGTTTACATACAGGGGTGAAGTTCTTGTAAGTGCAGTTTTCCCCCCGGAACCTGCAGTCCAGCAGCATGTCTTCTAATTGGTGGCCGAGCCTGTCAATCATCTCAGTGGTGTTGAGCTGGTAGTCAGGAGGCGGGCTGTAGCTGGAGAAGTCCAGCAGATGCAGCATCCTCTCACGGTGCCGACTGAGTTTGAGCATGGAAACGCTCTGGCGGTTGACCGTGTGGTTCAGGTGCATGATGTCCATCCAGTAGCCGCTGTGGTAGAGGTCAGCTTTGGTGAGGCTGGACACGCGGAGGAGGTTCTGGTTGCAGAACGTAACAGCCGGAAACGTCATGTTGTGAGACCAAACCATGTAGATCTTGGTCACGGCCGGGTAGGAGAGAAGATAAAGGATTCGATTCCACGACCACGTGAAGAGGAGCCCCAAGCACACAAAAATAGCAAGGAGCCAAAACAAGCGTTGGGTTTTAGATTTGTACGGCGAGAATGCATGTTTCAACCCATGCACTTTGGTTCTGAGAACAAATGCCATCGTAGTGTCCTTAGCGTTGTGGGTTAAAGTCATTTTGAGACTTTGACGTCTGCTGCGTCTCTTCGCACCATCCATCAGAGAGTCTTTGTTTATTGCCTCCTGATTGGACACAGACAGATCCTCCATAGTGTCGTTAAACTCTGAACACAAGCTGCAAAGTTTCAAAAATGCACGGGATTCTGTGATTGATGAATCAGGTGACACATCCTAATCAATTCATTAAGCCTCAATCTTCTGCATCGCTGCCAGCCCATGCAAGAAAAAAAAACTAAAAAGGTTTGTACGTTACCAAGCTGTTCCAACAAAGCTTATTAAGACGAATTCAGCTCATTTCAGTCTCACTCACAGCGCAGTTTCTCCAGGATCCTCAGGTTGATTTGTCTTGCACTTCACCAGATCAGATTGAGTTTTCTCTCTCATCCTTCACCTCTTCTCTCTTCTTCGGCTTCATTTTTTTTGCACGGAACAACTATGAGAGGCTGCCTGCAGATTCTTGTTGCTTTCCCCCTTTGTGTGAGAGCGCCCAGCCCCTCCCGCTCGGCTCAAATTATTCTGTCGATGGATTTGCAGCAGGCATATAGATCCATTTGTCCCAGCTTTTTGCATTCCTCAAACCGGGAAACCCAGAAGCTTACATGTTTCTTTGTATTAAAGTAGAAAAATGACCAACTGAGAGCGCGCAAGAGATTCCTGGAGGGTGTGTCATTCATCACGCTTGCTTTTTCAGACTTCGTCTATGCTTTGGGGGTCTTTCGCGGTTGTTTATTTTACATTAATATTAATATGTCTTCTCATGGGACATATAGTGGTTTTATTAGTGTAATGTTTATAGGCTTTAATCGATACACTCAACTCAAATGAGATCAGATGAACTGTTGTTTAGTGCTTATGCAGGATGCAAAACTGATACAGTTGATTTTATTTCTGTGGTAACACCTGTAGCTTATCATAAAGTGCTTTTATATTGATATATATTACAGTCTATATGTACAGGGGCCAGAGATCACTCTGAAAATCTGGGACTAGAAATAAACAACACTGAAACAGATCTTTTCACTTAAATTATGGTTGAAATTTAAATATAATTGGAAAAAAAGCATAATGGGAAAAAAGTGATCTCAGACTTTATCGTTTATTCAATCATTTGCATTCAATTACACCGGGTATCTTCATATATTTTCATCTTTAAAAGCCCAGTTAAATCTCTGTTTATGCTTGCATTTTATTATTTTTCTTTGCTCCGTATCTTCTTCGCCTTCCTGAAATAAAATGACCATAAATACGACCTATAAAAGATTCATTTCAGGCATCAGTGGCATTATCAGCTCCAGCTGAATGGGACTGAACGCCAACACCAAAGCAATACTCATCTGATCAAGAAATGCATGGGGTAAATCGCTGAATAGTCTTCAAACACAACACAAATAGTTCGAGAGAGATGATGTTGTTTTCCAGAATGCTCTTATCACTGAAAATCAGTTTTTCTGAAGATCGCATTCTGCCCTCGTTTGCTCGCCAATACATCTGAGCAGCCCCAGAATAACCAACCCAGTTTATCCAGCTCGTTTTTTTAATCAGCCACTGGACTTTCTGAAGTGGATAAATAGAGCTTCTGTCGCTTCTATGAAAGTACATTTAGGACCTTTTAATGACCTTAAGAAAAAGTCAAATTCAGGGATTCAATTGCATGTAAATTTAGGGAGCACTAAACAAGTTGACTAAACAAGCCCTTCAAAACATAACTTCCAACCAGTCTCCGTTAGGCTTGTCAACTCATTTTTCAATCAATGAATAAATAAAAGATGTTCATCTTTGGTATTTTTGCCATTTTACAGTGCAAATTTCTACACACTTTTATATTAAAATGTATTTACTTCAGAAGCCAAAGTCTTAAGAAGGTTACGTCGGTAACCCACGCTCCCTGAAGGAGGGAACGGAGACGTTATCCCATATGTAACGTCGGAGTGAACTCGACTGAAGGGGAACTGATTATATTCTGTTTTTAAAACTGATCAAAATAAATGTATGGTTAATGTATGGTTAAAAAGAACAAAAATAGACTTTTATTCATATCCCATTTACAGATATGTGTTTTTTCCTTTTAATTGTAATCACTTTCTCAAAAAACAAGACTTCATTCACAACTCAGTTTATTTATTTCCTATTTATTTATTTATTTTTGCAGTGCATGTAAAATTTAATGCCATGACTTTATCAATTTAATTAGGATTCATAACACTTTTTTATGACCTGAAGAAACCTTAATAAAGAACCGGCCACTTAGAAATCTACAAATTGTCAGACCAACCTTTAATGCAACTAACTACAGTTTGTTTGACATTTATGTGCCATTGATAAAATGCCACAATAATAAACTAGTGTGGAAAACAGCATTGCAAGAAAACTGCACAAAACACCCATAAACTTCATGACCAGAATTTATGTCCATCCAGAAGTAATAAATACAGAATATTTCATAGGCATAACAAAACAAAAAAAGGTCTGTCTTGTGGATAGATATTGTAGCTTGCTTGCTTGACAAGTAAGTGTCTTTCAAAAATCTGACCTCACAATTTTCTCCCATCATTATTTCATGCTAAGAAGAACGTATTAGAAATAGCTCATTTACGTTGACAGAAATGAAACTGGTTCATGAGCTCATTAGAGCTGAAAAGAGATTAAATGAATCTTCTAATCAATAAAATGTGCAGCTGCTTAGTAGCTGTTTATCACAGTCAAAGAAAGAATCAGCATTCTATAATATTCCCATTCTTGCAGTTATTTACTAGATTTCTCAGGAGCTGTGTTTCTCGCTCAGGTAACATGTTTCACTGCACACTGATACTGTATAAATGTAGACGAGAGCCAGGTCTCTCAGCAGGGGTTAATTTTCTCCCAGTTACACTGGAGCCAGAGTCAATATTCCTCCGTCCAGGATCATTAAATCTCATGGATTAATTTGTCTTTCACAGGCAAAACTGCAAGAACTTCAAAAATCTGCCAGGTTTCTGATGTGCTGTAGATATATTCGCATAAAGTAAGATCGTTATCTCATTCCTGAGGGCTCAGTTTCTGAAATAATATTTTAGATGGAAAACATGAGTTTTGGTCATTTAATTTTGATCCTCTTTCTGCGTGCCAAAGTTCATCTGAACTGAAATGATCGGGTTCTCTAACTTTCTTACCCGACGAAAGTTTGCACAAAAACAACTTGTCAAATCAAAGCTTACATGAATAAATCAAACTATTAGTCGAAGTGGTCAGCAACTTTCCCTTACAATTTGGTTAAGCTTTTTTTACATTTAGTTTGACTAAAAATTTTGGGAAAAATACTGTCACCTCATGCATTTTTTAGGAAGTTGGAATAAATCAAAGTGGTTGCTAATATTATTCATAATTTTGAATATATGCTGAATTGGACAGACTTATGTATTTAATAAATATTTACGTAATTTTTTTTTTCATTATTCATTTCAATCCATTATGTCTTTCATTTCAAAAACACATTTATAATAATACTAATACAAATAATATATATATATATATTTTTTTTTTTTTTTTTTTTTTACCTATTATTACTAATTTGCACCAGCACATGAAGGAAAAAGGAAAAGAAAATAACAACAATTACATAAACTGTAAAAAAAAAAAATGCATCAAATTTATGCAAAAAAAATGACAGCTGTGGTTGCTGGAATTCAACCTTAAAAAAGGTTTTATGGTTTTAAGTTAAATTTACAGTTACAGTAAATACCGTAATTTCATTAACTGCTGTAATGTTAATATACCAACCTATTTAAAGTACTGTAATCTGTTTTGTATCTTTGAAATACACTTTAAAAAGCAACTTTTAAATATAAACATACAGTATATAGAAGGTGCCATTCACAAAACACTAAACTAGACTAAAATTAAGAGAGAGGGAGGATTATATAAAAGGATAAGTAATATATTTTATATTATAGTACATACTTTGATTTTAAAGGTGCCTGTATCTTTTAAAAATATAAAATTTTTCAATATAAATCACTTATAACTGGGGATTAGTGCCAAGTTTATTATTAATATTATTGCTTTAAAGGCTGTAATTCTATTATTCTAAATAAGTATAACTAATTTTTTTTTTATTAAGTAGCTTAGGCCCTATATGTAAGTATAATAAGTTCACTACAAATTCTCCATCGGTGAAGGCGGTCGCATCTTTTTCTCCCTCCCCTCCCTGCTCCCTGCTCCCCGCTCCCCTTCTCTTGTCTCGTGAGTTCTATCTCAGAGACTCTCTTTCCCCTGCTCTTCAAAACTAAAAGGAATTATGGATTTCATCCACTGGTCTCTGAACGCAACTGACACCATCTTCTCAACGAGAAGCCTGGGTTTGGGGGAACCCAACTGTCCTGCAGGAACGTTTGCAGCTGGATATGTGATGGACGGGTGGGAGAAGTGGCGCGTGGTGTGCCTGGCCGCTCTGTCCCTGGAGGATATTGAAGATATTTATCTGTTCGGAACCCTGATAACAGGCCTCCTGCTGATAGGATTAGGTGGGGCCCTGGGATATCAATGATAGGTAAAAGCGACCAGACAAAACTCCACTATGCTGGCCGGCTGATTTGAAACGGTGGTGAGCAGAGCTCTTAATACTCAGACTGTGGCTATGAACCGCAAATTGGAAACTATTCTGGAGAAACTAGCAGCTATGCAACGGGATTTGGAGAGAGCTGGACACCAGTGATGAATATTAAATATGTGCGAAATTGGCAGATATTGATCCAAATTTTGGAAAAATCTAGCCTTTTTCTCTTTTCGGCTTTTCCCTCTTAGTCCAGCTATGGCGTCGGTCTTGACCAAGGCCGTTGCTGGAGACAAAACAACCTCCCCCAGAGAGCAAGATAGTGAGACGCTCTGGAATTCCTCCTTCCTGCTCCAAGGATCTGTGGCGGACTGTTCAGGCTTCTCAGGCTTACACATCATTGACACACACACACACAAAAAGTGTACATAGCTACAGATAGACAATCACCACCTTCCCCCACATCCCATGCCTTTGTGCTTTTTATCCCCCAGTGAGGGTAGACTATGATCACCGCTCTCTAGCAGCAGGAGCGAATGGCTTTTGCCTACATTGGACTTGTTCCACATCTCCTGTACCCCCAACCCTGCCTCCTTATCCAAATGTATCTTATTTCTTTATTTCCTTTTGCTACCTCTCGATGACCTGTCTTCCCCCTCCAAATGTGATGTCTGTGTACGGTCAGAGGTGTCCCATTTTGTAACCATGTATGTGACCAATAAAGGCTCAGTGATTGATTTATTGATTCATTTCAAATCTTCCATTCATGTCTAAAATTTTAGAGAAAGTTGTATCTGCTCAACTGTGCTCATTCTTGCAAAAAACAATATCTATGAAGAATTTCAGTCAGGTTTTAGGCCCCATCACAGCACAGAAACTGCGCTTGTTAAAATCA
>JAUMHQ010048357.1:0-19089 GCA_032361165.1 Enteromius paludinosus | reverse complement strand
ACTCACAGTATGTTATGTCCATGTACTGAACTGTTATTATTCAACCATGCCAAGGTAAATTCAGTTTTCCATTCTATTGCACCTTTAATTTGTTTTAATAATGAATTTGTTTATTACGCACATGCAGCTTTTCACTTAATAAGATGTCAATTGATGGACTTGAGTGATGTGGATAATTGTGATGTTTTTATCAGCTGTTTGGACTCATTCTGACGGCACCCATTCACTACAGAGGATCTACTGGTGAGCAAGTGATATAATGCTAAATTTCACGTGTTATTTACATCTTGGATAGCCTGAGGGTGAGTAAATTTCATTTTTTGGATGAACTATTTCTTTAAAAATATAATAAAATATCAAAAGAGATGAAAATATATATTTACATTTAATTATCGAAAAACTGTATTAACATTATAATAATATAGAAATATGAATGAAAAAGGTCTGACTCTTTGAACTCTTTACAGCTGCAGCTGCTGCGGATATGGCGTATCATCATGTCCGCCCTCCTATTGGATACTCGATTCCCAAACCCATCTCTGCACTGCTGATGAGAGGCTGGAATGTCTGTCCAGAGGTGAGTGACCCTAGCCTGGCTTCCGCGACTATAAATATTATAGTCTGGCAAAGCTCCCTTGCAGGCTTAACCTGCGTCCATCAGATGCATATACAACTGGACGAATCTGCAACCAATCAGACTACTCATTAGATGACGTATGCGTAGCGACAGAACCTGAAGCCACCATAACCAATTGTAGCTAGCTTCATTAAAGCAGTAGGAAAATGTCTTTACTTACTTTAATTACTTGAAGTCATGAAAATTTGTCGAACGCTTGTTGCTGCTCGGTACACGCCATGTTTGAACGCCGCAGAACTGCTGCGTCATCGTGTTTCCCCATGCCTCAGTCGTGCCGGGGAGCTCGTTTCTCATTGGTTCCCACTTTTTTGGGAATCTGAAATGCTCTAAAACGGCAGCTCGGCCAGACTAAACTTTGCTCGCTAAAAGAATGTAGCGTCAAAGGAAGTATGGGCGGGCAAAGGCTAGAGTGACCCACATCCAGCCCAAAACATGCTCAGAAAATCAGGAGGTTTATCAAGAAATATGTCCAGGTATTTTTTTTTAAACACTTAGAAATGAGATTAGTTGTTTTCTACAGTTTAGATTCTAACATTTAGTTGATTGCTTTCTAGGTAAAGAGATGAGATAAAGTACTCAAATTTTTGCAAGTTCAGAAAGGGCCATTTTTACTTAACAGGGCAAATTAGAGTGAGAGTACAATTCTAAAACAGCGCAGATGGGAGGGAAAATTTCTGCTGGTGATTTACTAACAGTGTGAAAATTAATGGGCAACATCTAATTTACATATCGACCAACGCTATAAGGCAAGTCACCTTTATTTATATAGCACTTTCTGTGTCTGTTGATGAGCATCCAGTTGCTAGCCTACCGTGTATCTCTACAACAAACCTATGCCAGGACTTATTTCTTATATACAGCGTCTTTGTAATGTTCTCAGCGCTGGTCCCTCAGGTGCGTGCCTGAAACTGTGTCAAGCGTGCTTGTTAGGAATGTGCCCCGGTACCAAGTCCAGCTTGACACTATTCTCTAGAGCACAGAGCTTTTGCTGAGCAACACTTTAAATGAGCCAGGATGCAACCAGAATGTACAGTGCTTTCATTTAATGTTACTAAAAGAGATAAACAAGATTAAGTTTTAAATAACGGTTTTAGATTTTAATACGTGACATTTTTTAAATAATGCAACTTATTCCTGCGATTTTCAACAGCCTTTGCTTCAGTCTTCAGTGTCACATAATCTTTTTTCAGAAATCATTCTGATATGCAGATTTGCTATTTAAGAAACATTTCTTACTCCTATCAAAGTTTTACTGCTTAATATCGTTGTTGAAACCTTTATGTACATAAACAACATGAAAAAAAAAAATCCTAATTGTGTCAACGGTGGTATATATCTACGGTCTTTGTAATTCATGTGCGTCTCTTCTCTGATGAAGTACTGTGTCTGCTCTTTTGAAGTCCTTCATGCTTGGGCAGCGATCAGCAAGTCCTCTTCAGAAGAGCAACTGATTGAATAGACAAAGATTATTTCCTGTACTTCAACCAAACCTCACTGATGAAAATCCCCTATTTTTGATTCTCTCTGACAGGAAAGACCCGAGTTTTCGGAAGTGGTTGCCAAACTAGAGGAATGCCTGTGTAACGCGGAGGTAACTTGCATACATCAATCTACTATACGTTATTATTCTGTACTTATATTTCTATGTGTGTCCAGCTAATGTCTCCAGCCTCCAGTAACAGCAGTGGTTCCCTTTCGCCCTCATCCTCCACTGACTGCCTGGTAGCACGTGGTAGTCCTGGACGAAGTCACGTAGCTGCCCTTCGCTCGCGCTTCGAGTTGGAATACGCCCTCAACGCCCGTGCCTATGCATTTTGGACCCAAAAGTACGCAAACACACATTCTATCACAATCCTACGATTCTGTATTTGATAGGAAAAGCCTCCCACCAACTTATGGCCAAGCTACATTAGTGAGAAAACATATTTGAATTTAAATAAGAGGCCATTATTTCATACCCATGCATTAATGGGGGAGTCAGCTCAACCTTGCTCTTTTGTTTGGTCAGTGTCATGCAGTCCAACCACTTCTGTACAGTCTGAAGTGCTGTTGCTTGGAAACCGAGGCATGAAAACAAAATAAAGCAACTGCAATGAAACTTGCATGACACTCACGCTGAGAACCTTTGCTGGTGGTCACCTCTTAATTCTTTATGGGTGGTGATGAATGCATTTGTGTTTTGGCGGAACCTGGCAACAAAACCGCCAACTGAGAAAATTGCTCCTACTTTGAAGCCTAATTTAGTCATAATCTTTGCAATGCGATGTTTATTTTAACCAGATCTAGCAGTGTACGCAGTTTGGTGGTATGAGCAATAAATCAGGCTAAAGTGACACTGTGAATGACTACATAGAAAACAAAGTCAATAGAGGATCATCTGAGCAGGACAAACCCTGCAAGGCCTCATTGAGCTGATATGACAACAACAAAGCAACAGAAGTGTATCCTATTTAGCGTCATTAAAATTTCATATCGCAGAAGAATCGTGCTTGTTCTGTGGTCTTTAGTGTAAACCAATACTAATCGCGTTGTTGATTCAATCTTCTCTTTTATTTGGACAGCTCTGGTCGGAGGTCTTCACAGGGCTTGTCCCTGGATGAGCTGAGGAGGAACATGCAGTTCCCACCCATCGACCGAAACGGTTCGTGTCCAACTGGAAAGGACTGGGATTCATCTGTTTATATAACAGCTTAATGGGGGGCAACACTGTTTTTCCTTTTCATTTACATAGAATATGGCAACAATCATGTTGATGTAATCCATGCAAATTTGTTATTTGCACAAAGACGAGAACCCTGTGTGCATATGGTGCAACAAGTGGGTGGTTGTAATAAGAGTGCGTGTCAGTCACTGTGTTCTGTGCTGGTCCCGCAGGATATGTGTCAGATCCCATGAGCACCATGCGTTTCCATTCATGCAGCAGCAATGGAAGTTTTGAGGACAACAACTAGAAGCAGCGACTCTCTGAAGAACATCACGTGCAAACACACTTGCATACATGACATGTCTGATTACTATAATTATGAGTTTTCAAACTACTATTCACATTGTTGTTGAAGGCGTATGGTTCAAAGAGTTCTGACTTCTTCTCAAACGGAACAACGAAAAACATGAAACCTTACAGTGAGTCATTTGGTGTTATTAAAAAAATGATTCATAATTCAAAGGTCATGAACAGCTTGGAGTAAAATATCAGAATTGTCAGCTTGTAATTATTAGGCTGAACACATAACACTCGATTTGGATGGTTGGCTATCTTTAAGGCATTGTGTGTACTTTTGTGTAAGAATCAAGATTTAAACACTTTTCATTATACTTACAATTATCTCAAAGTTTTGGTTTCAAAGTCAAAACCTTTATTTTTATTGTTTTTTATATTGCGTTCTGTTTCAGAGTCAAGTAAGTATCTGGCAGAACAGGACAAATAAGTGCATTTCAGCATTTTATTCTAATTTCAAAAGCAAACCGCTTTTCTTATACAAGTAAGCCAGCAAAACAGGAACTTGACAAGACCATGATTGATATCACTAAACAACACAGGCACTGTTAGAGCAATTTGGCCTTACATGTGGGATCGAAACATCTCAAGTTTAGATTTTAACTCCCATGATTTGTATAAATATGACAAGAAGCGAAGAAGGTATTGCAGGAATGTTTGTGAACTAATCCAGTGTCAAATCATACGAACACCAATAAACCAATGGCAAAAATCAACAAAGCGTTCATGTCATTCACATCACACTGTGCATCTGCATATTAAAGTGTTTAGGGTGCTTACCAGGAATACAGGGGAAAGTGCAAGCATTAAGGGTTTTAGTTAAATTCTCTTAAGTTCAGTTTTGATGTATGCTGGTATACTGCTAGTGCAGCCTGACCAACTGGAGGGCTCCGCATCATGAATAATTAAATTATTTCTGCTGTGCAAGTCCTACGGTGTCTATTTTCAGTGGGCTGTTGATAGCTTCCCTACCAAGCACACAGGACTCACTATGGGTCTCTGATAAGGAAAAGGAAGTGCCATTATTTTAAATCCATTAATATGGATCCGGAAACTCAATGTCTTGAAGAGTTCAGTTCAAACTTTCCCCAACACACCTGTCTGGAGGATCTAGTAATCCTGAAGACCTTGATTAACTGCTTCAGATACAGTATGTTTAATTGGGGTTGGACCTAAACTTGGCGGAACAGGAGAAGGATTGGACGCCCCTGGGTTGGCTGAAGGATTTATTATGGATCTAATAACTGTTCTCTGTGTGAGCGGTCGTTAATCTCGGATATCCTGCAGGCCCAAAAAACCTTGAGTCGTCCAATGAGAAAGTGCTCAAAGTGTCTCTGCTGCTGAGAGTCTGTTTTAAATGACCATCGATTACTTTTGCTCTCCTGTTTCCATCTGACTGTCTGGAATGGAAGTCTGCACTTGCATCTTGGCTTCCATTTTCCGATTTATTGATGATTGTGAGGTCTGTAATTTCTGTGATTGTTGGACTTTGGGGCTCGATGCACTCTGTCTGAGATACTTGTTCTGGTTGTAAATTGTGTTCTGAACTCTCTAGGGTCTCTTTGTTACTTGCTTCCTCTGTTTGGGATAAATGTGTGGTTTCATCAGTCGTATTTTGTTTGTTACTTCTTTCTGACTCTTTTCCTGTCAGGTCATTTTTTGTCGGTGCATCCTGATGGTCAGTTTCAGATGGTGCTCGCTCTTGAGTGTCTTCAGATGTTGCTGTTGTCCCTAGGTTTATGACATCATCTGATATTAAAGTTTCCTGTCTAGCAATGTCTTTTTGATCGGTCTGTTTATCATTACTTGACCAAGTAGTGACCAAAGAACCTTTAGTATCTCCAGCCTCCTGGACTCTTTCATCTTCGGTTGAGGTCTGCAGGCTTTCTTTGGAGTGATTACTGTGAGTGTCTGCTTGCATGGCCTCAGCTTTGCTCTCTGTTTGCAAGCTTTCAACTACAGACCCTGTGTTCTCATTGAGAGGAGTTGCAGTTTCATCTCTTCTCTTGAGTGTTTCTTTAAGGCCCTCAATATCAGTACTTGTTGGTGCATCTGTAGCATTTAATACTTCACCATTTAGCCTCTCCTCTGTTTCTTCCGCGATGAGACCCTCTTCGTCTAGAGGCTCGATGAATGTCTGAAAATACCTTGATTCTTGGTGTATGTTAATCCAGTTACTTACTAGATCCACCCCAACTGCTTTAGTTAAAGCTGCTGAATGAATGGCCAGATCTTCTGAATCAATGCTCAGAACTGGATCGTTGACTTTCTCCACAGGCTGTGATTTCAGTGAATGGGAAACGGATGAACCACCATCATTATTTACAGAATTCACCTTCTTCTCCAAAGGTTCTACTGGATCACCATCCATTACTTCAGGAGCATCTCTACTTCCCAGTTCATTCTCGGTATCTTTCAGCTCTAACTCATTTGGTTCTTGTGCTTTGTCATTGTCTGCATCCTTATTGCTGATCTGAGAGGTTACATTTTCTATGAACGTTGTTGCAGACGCTTCTGATTCTTTATCAGCCATTTCTTTGTCTGTTTTTTGATTGTCACTGGCCTGGTCCTCATGTTCATCACCCAGTTGAGACTTTCTTTCTGAGGGAACAAGTTCAGCATCCGACGTATTTTCATTCTCTTTCTCGTTGTCATCATGTTTCTCTTCTTCTTTCACATATTTATCAGTTTCTGTTTTTTCATTATTAGCCCTATCACCAGTTGTCTCACCCTCTGATTTACCTTGCACTTCCTCTTGGAGATATTCTTCTACGTTCTCAGCCTCCTCAAGACTCACATCTTGCCTCTTTCCATTTTCAGCGTCTATGTTACTGTCTAGCAGGTCATTATTCACCCCAGCAGGTTCATCCAATTTTTCCTTGGTATTGGCGTCTGTGTCATCATTGGGTGCCCCCCTTGAACCTATTTCATTTGGTTCTTCCTGTGAAACAGATTCCTCATTTTGGTCCTCTAGTTTCTGGGCTGTATTTTCGCCAGAAACTGCCTCTTCTTTTTCATCTTCTGTCTCAGTCTCACAAATTTTCTTCATATCTGTCACCTCTTGCTCTGGCCCTTCTACCAACTCTTCAGCTAGCTCATTCTCTAAACAACTGTCATCTGCTCCCTCTGCCATTTCATTTATCTTCTTGTCCTCCATCTCTTTCTGAGCCCCATCCTCCATTGCTTCTTCTTTAACATTTTTGGTTTCTCCTCCATTATCATCCTCACTGTTTGGTTTCTCTTGCCCTTCTTCCTCTGCCTCAACACTAAGCTTGTTTCTAACCTGTTCATCTTCGGTTTCATTCTGTTCATCATTCAGGGCATCATCCTCTTTTTCATTACCCTGTGTCCTCACATCTTGACCATCCTCTGACTCGTTTAGTCTATTCCCAGCCTCACCTTCCTTACATTTTTCTGTACTGTCCTTATTTTCTTTCTCTTCTGCATTTAAATTATCACCACCCTCTAACTCATTTTCTTTCTCACCTTCTTCGGTCTCTTCATGCCCAGGTTTTTCTGTCTCCTCTTTTTCCAGACTTTCGCTTCTATCCTGAACCTCTAGCTTTTCTTCAGCTTCTTCCTCTCCCTTATCTGATTTTTCTCCATCTTCCACCTTTCCATCATCAACCTTGTCATCTGTGTCCTCTACTATTTCCCCAGTTGACCTATCAGCCCCAGCCTCATCTGCCAGGTCTTCTCTTTCATCTCTCTCTGTCTGTCCATCGCTCCTCCTCTCTATGTTTTGATCTACGTCATCAGCGTCTCGCTGCCTCTCAGTGTCTTCTGCACCTGTTTCTGTACCATTCTCTGTCTGAGATGCCTGACCCTCTCCCTCCATCTCTGAAACATTAGTGTGTTTATTTCCAGTGTCCAGCGTTTCAGCATGGGTCTCTGATTCTCGTACCAATGATTCTTTATCTTCTTTAGACTCTGTATTAACCTCTGCATTTGTATTATCCCCACCCATGACTTCATCCTCTGCCTGCTCCGTTTCAGTTTTTACTTCTTCACTTTTATCTTGTTGTTCAACCTCACTTTTTTCTTCCGCCTTGTCTAAACTTTCAGCTCCCTCTTGAGTCTCATCTATTTTTTGTACTTTTTCTTCTGTGTGGAAATGAGGTTCCTGTGCATCTGTCTCTTCCGCAGGCTCACCCATCTCAACATCATCATGCGCCCTTTCCTCACACACAACCTCCTGTGTGTTGGCTTCACTTTCATCCAGAATATCATGAGTATTTGATGTTTGTGGCGAAGTGATTTCAGCCATTTCGTTTCCTATAAAAAGTAAGCTTATATAATGAAACCATTTCAGATTTAGGTGTTTACAAACACACTGTTTTTGTCTGAGCACTACAGAAACTAATTTGTTGTGTTAAAATGTATCTTTAATAGTGCTACTAAGTCATTTGTCTTAGAGCTTTATATGAGTTGTGGAGTGCATTAATTAAAAGACTGTTTGTTTTTACCTTGACCATCCTGTTGGGTCTTTACTGAGGCCCCTTCATCTTCCTCTGTGCTTGTATCACTAAATTCTGGCTCTGAACTACATTGAGATTCCTTCAAAATGGCCTCGGCCAACTTCTCCTGCATTGACTTGGCTGTTTATATTCACGGGGAATGAGACAGACATATGATATCCATAACAAAATTTTAACGTTGCCTTATGAATTAACTAAATGAATAATTAGTTTAATTAGTGGGATGAATTTCATGCATGAAACATATTTAGAAAAGTCTAACCCTGTTTAGAAACAGAAGCAATGAAACAAAAATAATAGTGTAGATGAAACTGTTGCTCAAACGTTTATTACCACAAACACAGCAAACAGCACAGCATGCAGCGAACAATCACTTAAAAGCTTTCACACAGGACAGGTGTTCAAAAAAGGATCCATAACCGTCTCTGATGAGAATAAACATGGATTTTATACAACACATAAAGTGTAACAATTAAGCCAAACAGAGTATTTAATCAAGTGTGACATAAAACAAATAATAAAATATTAGATGCACATTGATTCACACACTGAAATCAGAAACGTCACTCAAAATCACAAATAGAAAACACTGCTCTGTATTCCCAGTAAATCCACAAGACCCAACATGTAATGCATACTATATAGAATGGTTATAGATTGTTTTGCAGTGTACTTGTCAGATTATGAAATATAAGTAGCTCAAAAATCATTCTTAACATGATTGATAGATCAGTTTATACAGAGCAGTATGCTTATGAAAACACATAACATGCTATCAAAAACACATTTGATGACACAAACCAATTAATACAATGTTGTTTGCAAGACCACATAGAGTTAAACAAATTGGGCTCTCAGTGGCCTTGATAATTATACAGAGAGTAACATATGAGCATATGCTTTTAACACAATCAGAACTTGAGTAATTAGTGAAGTCATGTATTTGCAAAAAAGTAAAGTGTTTCAGGTAATATTAAAGTAATTAACTTACTAACATCTTTAAAGCTGAAATGAGTCATTTCTACTGGGATAGGAGAAAGTATTTTAACATCCAACAAATGAGACTTATTAAAAATGCAGTGTGAAGTAACCAAACACTTTTGTTTATCTTGCAACAATCCCAGCTGGTTTATTTGTGAATGAGATAAAACAGCCCCTCCAGTTCTGATGTTGTAAAAGCCATCATGAATAAACGCAAAAGATCACGACAGGCACACAGCACTATTTTCATGCAGACACTCACCTCTCTCCGGCTCGTTTTCTTGTGGCTTATCTTCAGGTTTGGCATCCTCCCCAGATTGTTCACCTTCAGCTCCCTCTTTCTTGTCTGTGTCTTCTGACATTTCCAGGTCGCTCTTCTCCATGCCATCTTCTGGACTATCCTGTGTCCCAGAGTCCTCCGCTGCAGCTTGAGGCAATGTAACATCGCTGGACTCTGTGGCCTCTGTCTCCTCCGGTTTGGTCTCAGCTGTGGTGAGAACTTCCTCTGCATGTAAGCTCTCCTCTGAAACCTCAGCAGTGGTGGCTTCTTTGGTGTTCTCCACTATTTCTCTTTCACTGTCAGTACTGGACAAGCTGGACGTTCGACCAGATGAGACAGATGATGACCTTTTGACCTCTAAAAGAAGAAGACAAATAATCTTTGAGTATTAGGTGTTTATGATCACAGATATTACATATATATATATATATATGCAAAGCAATACGTACTAGACCTACTGGCATCATCACTGTCAGAATTGCTTTTTTCTTCATTTATCTCATTTTCATCCCTGGTCTCAGTTTCTTTTTCTTCTCCATTAGCAACAGGTGAAGGATTTTTCTCTACTTCATCACCATCTTCAACTGGCCCTTCATCATCTGCCTCAAAGTCCTCCTCATAGTCTATATGAGAACACATAAATGTTCATTTAAAGATGCATTCGGATAACTATGTATTTAACATATAGGTTTTATCAGTATCATATGGGATTCAAACTGATGGCCTTGGTTTGCTAGACTCATGCTCTACTGCTCTTCAACTGCTAATTTAATAGTTAAGACTTATTCAATAGTACAAATTACCTGCAGAGCAGGCATCAATCAAGTATTGTGTTTTAGAAATCAGCAAACCCATCGAGTTTATACCGTCTTTGGTCTTTTTCTTTTGCGTTGTTTCTCCGTCAGCTTCTGTCTCCATTTCCTGAAGTGTGTCAGGCTCTGCATTTGAATGCGTTTCTATATCCTCATCTACATCTGTAGCGTTCTTAGCATCAGAGAATTTAAATGGCAGCTCCTCTTTTACTCTTTTTTGAGGAGGGGTGGGTTTTTTGTCCAAGCCCATAGCAATAATACACCTGAAGAATGACATCAGACAAAACCATAATGCATCTTGATTAGTGGTTGACCAATGTGTTTTTTTTTGGGTGGTCAGTAAGACTTTTTTTTATTCTCAACAAGGCTGTTTTTTTACTGTTTTATATTTTAATATGTTTTAAAATACATTTTACTCCTGTGGTAAAGCTGTATTTGTATTTGTGCTTCTTAATGTTTTTGGGAATACACTTATTATTGTTATTAATGTATTTACTTTCACTTTTGATCAATATAATGCATCTTAGTCGAATAAAAGTATTATATATAAAAAAAATTAAAAAAGTTACTGACCCCAAGGTAGTATATAGTACATATATACTTGATATATATATATATGTTGAAATAATTTTTTCATTACTTGTAGCATGGAGAGGCTCCTTCCACACCGCAAAATCCAAAGTGTCCATGTCTGCCCCCAAGCCGAGCGCCTTTCCTGTGTTTGAACTCACAGCAGGAGCTCAGCCGATCTACTTGTAGGCCATTCAGAAAGAATGTAAGACTAAAGGGAAATCCCTGGTGGCGTCTTGACACAAACTGGAAGACCTCTACAAGCAAAAAAAGTTCATTTTCAATTGCCTTTGATGATTGTGTCTTAAAATCAAAGAGGAAAATCACACTATACATGCATAATATATTCTAATATATGCGACACTACCAACCAAAGAACCACTTATTATCAAAAAGCCCCAGATCAATAGTGTGACTCAATTCATGGTGTCCTTAAAATATGAATGACAAAGCACAGAGACCTACACTGACCTCCTTCTCTCAGCTTCCCTTTGTAGACGCAAAGGTTCTCTCCTCCGCAGTGCTGCTGGAAGACCTTAACTTCATCTCTCAGGTCCATCAGATCATGGGACAGGTGAACACTCTTCCCAAAGTACACCATGCTTACTAACACTTTACTCTGGGCTGATGTCCTCTGGAGAGAAGACGGCTGCAGCTAAGAGGAATAGCAGAGCGTATAATAGAATATTTTTTTGATTGAAGATTAATTTTAATGCCAATAACTTTAATGTACTGACCTCTGTAGCAGCTGTTGGTGCCGTAGTGGGTCTTAACTTTCGACCCCTGAGTGTGCCGTTCGTTCTCGGCCCTCTTTCTTTTTTCTTTGTGAGGGGCGGCACAGGGGTCACATAATTGTTAATGACAGGAAGCCGGTAGGGCGAGACAGTGCTAGATAAGTCTGTTATGTTCATATGTTTCACGCCATCTCTGTCCAGCTATAAAACAACCCAGAGACACAGAAATGTTTGTTGTTGTAGAGTAATTATTATTAATTAAAACTTAAAATGGTAAAAAAAAAACTATATATGTGTGTGTGGGTGGGTGTGCATATATATATATATATATATATATATATATACACACTTTTTATTTTAGATAGTTGCCATTTTACTTTTTTTTTAAATTTAGTTTAATGTGATGTCCTAAAATTACTAAAATTAAAAATACAGACACACACATATATATTTGTACAAACTAAAACAATAAAAAAAAGAATAAAAAGAATAGAATAATAATATTTGTATAATATACATAATATAGATAAAAAGTAATAGAATTGTAACTAAAATAACATTGCTCTGAGGTTGCTAGTTTATAGCTCTGGAGATCAGTTCTTATAAAACTTTGTTTTTCCACAATGAGACCAACTGTTTACTTACAGTAAAATTTTAAAAACTTGATTAATAAAACAATGACAATTACAAAAATCATGTGAATCATATCTTTGATCATTTGGTTTTATATGCAATATTTATAAAATGTTTAAGTTTGATTTGTGCTTTGTAAGTGACCTGTTCAGAGGAGCTTTGTAACTGAATATGTATTAGGATCTTAAGATGGTCTCACTGTATAACTGAGGGCCTGATCGGTGTCATTGGAGGAGTCCCGGTCCCGGAGTCTGTGTCGAGGAGAGGTTCTTTTCAGAGAGGCTGTGGCACTGTTGCTGTTCAGGGGCTTAAGTCGAACAGGCCTCTGCATCTTCCCTGGAGCTGTGTTTGGTCTGGAGGAACTCGGCTACAGGAGTTAAGAATATCTCACTTACCAAATGTGAATGTTTGTATTGTGACACATCCTACTAACGCAACACTTTTGCATTATAAAAAAAGGAGTTATATATATACACACTAACCTTTACTTTATTGTTATTAATTACGCAGTAAATACAAACCTTCAGTATATAAATGTATCGTTGAAATATATAAATGTAAAAATTCTGTCACAAAAAATCTAATTGCATTAATTACAGTTAGTGTAAGTAAAAACTACTTTTGAATAGAATTTAAAGGCACAATTTGTCAGATTTTGCCACTAGAGGTCGCATTTTCAAAACAATAACAGAGGCGAAGTTCGATGGCGCAATGACAGAGCGTTGAACTTCACAGATGAAAAGCTCATTTCTATCTGTTTTATAATCCTAACCACCTGCACATGACTTGCACAATGAATAATATATATTTGCTTACCCATCTATTAAAACGCATGCACGTTTTTGCGATGCTCTCTCCATTTTCGGGAACGCCACAACGAAATTTGTTCTCGCTTTATTTCGTTGACTGTTCCAATAAAATTTTTTGGGATTGTGGAGAGTGTAATCATGATCCATGATATGGAAATGCACAATAAATAACTACCACTCGGAAACCGAGGATGGCTCGGATATTGCGTCATTGATAGGCGACAAGGAACAGGGACGGTTCATTATTTAAATCTGGAATTTCTTTGAATTTACCAATCCTACAGAACTTTTGAGATAATGTTAGTACACAACTGCATGAAATATATAACACAGTGCAAGTGGTTTTTGGATATTTTATTACAAAGATCTTACATATTGTGCCTTTAAACTAAAGAAACAAACAATATGAGATCTTAACATGTGGATTTGCAAAAACGTATCTAGAGAAACCAGAGCAAACAATTAAGCTCATGTGTCATCAATTTGCTGGAGCAGTAACTCTCCAGGCACCTAAAACGTCTACAGGCAACTATCCATGAAGAGAACAACCACAACACTTCATATCACCTTCTGTTAAACATGTCAGAGCCTGCTAAGCAAACTGTCATCTGAATCTACAAATTTAGCAACCATTAGGACTAGCAGGATAACTAGGATATCTAGAGTCTAGAATAAACGCAAGCAGATATGAAAATTATATCTTGTGAATTTGATTTGACTTTTACTTTAAGCACTATACACTCAAATAGGCCACTCACAGATTCTGTTGACTCAGATTGCTCTCCCTCTGGCCCAGAATGCCGTGTGTGTGAGTTCTTTGGCCCGGTGGGTGGCCGGGGTGAGAGCATTAGCATTGGTTCATCCTCATATCTCTTGGTGCGCTCGGCCTAACATGAAATGCAAAAAGTTAAATCACAAAATGAACTTTATTACCATGTCACCAATGACACTTTGAGTCTGAAAGGAGTTCTGAAAAAAGATAAACCTTCATTTTGTGGATTCGTTCCCTCCGTGCAAATTCCTCAAGTTTTCTCTTGATTTCAGTTTGATGAAGGCGCTGAATTAACAGGGGAAAAGTGAAACATCATATAGAAAATGTATGGATGGTACAGTACAGGATTTCATACATTTTATCTGATTTTGTAAGAGGTCTATACAGTCTATCCCAGTTTTTTGTCATACGCACTTGCACTTGAATTATAGAATAGGATGAATACATAGTGTTAAAAGATTATGCAGACACACACATACAAATATATATATATATATATATATTATATAAGTTTGTGTGTGTGTGTATATATCATTTTCTAGCTTGACTATCTTAAATGTTGACAAATATATGTATATATATAAATACATGCACAAACACAATTAGTCCTTTTTATCTATTATTTTAACCCCATACTGTATGTATACTAGTCTTATCTTAGGACAGTTTTGATGTACCTTTCGGATCCACTTCAAATGTTGACTACTGTATATATATATATATATGTGTGTGTGTGTGGTTAAAATGTATTAAAATTACTAATTGTGCTTAATTTAAACTAATTATATTTATCTGTATTTAATGGTTTCTGCATTTTATACTGTAAAAATCAAATCATGTGTGCAGAATATCTGACACCAGTACCCTTCCTTTTTGACACTACACAATGGCCAAGGATAATAGAGCGTCTGTTAAAGCACCTGCAGACTGTATAATGCTCTCACCTCCATGTCTAGCACCTTGTGAAAGATGGCCTGAGCTAGACACTCCCTCACATGTCTCTGATGCGCTCGCTGGATCAGCTTGTGCTTGTACTCCTTATCGGGAACAATCCGGCCGCTCCGAGTGATCTGAAGCACATGCACCTGCATTTAATGACTGATGCATCTGCTCTCGTATAAAATAAAGTGCTTTTTCTTTCATCTTTTAACGGGTTATCTAAAGTGATCGTTATGAGAATACTAATTACATTCTAGAACTCAAACTCAACTCATGTTAGTTTGTAAATATTGAAACGTTTTAGAATGCTCTAAACTCTCGGTTATTCTCAGTGAATAACCATAACATCATTTTCTAGCTTAAATGTGCACATACCAGCCCGACTTTCTGAAGATGTCTTCGGATTCTTGAATTGTTGAAGTATCCAGTCAGATGTTTGTCAGTTAAGCTGTTGTAAGCTGAAATAAGACTGCGTGGACAGAAACATCAACGCTTTATTTCTGAACTTTGGTCATCTTTTTAAGATGTTACACTGTTTGGATTTAAAAAAAACAGTGAAAACACATTATAACACTCATGCATCTCATCCCAGGCATGATGGACTTGTAAAGACAAGCCTGGCCAGACTGATGGGATGATTCAGTGATCCTCAAGGCCACCAGTGCCAAGGAATTCAGCTTGAGGTGAACACTCTACATCTGTGTCAAGTGTAGTCTTGGAAATGCTCGACTGTTTGTCTGCCTGGCTTTTTCCGATACAGATTTGATTTCTCTCAGCGTTTGTAAAGAAGACAACACAACCTGTACACCAATCCCCAGGCCAAGTGGATACCATTACCGGTGTCTGGTTTCTATTGGAATTGAGTGTGGATGGATAGCACACTTAACCCATGGCCCCCCTCCTTTGAATTCATGTCTCTCTCTAAAATTGTTCCGAAATAAAACATAATGCCTGTGAAAGACAGTCTAAACATATGCATTAACTCTAATTTCACTTAAATATAATAAATTTTTTCTTAATTATCAATTAAGACATCAAATAAATTTGACAGCTACAGATTGGAGACATGTTTAACAAGTAAACAACATTCCCTTGCAATATACAAGTCATGCCTGAACAACATAGCTTGTCCATTAAGGAGTGGTTGATCTCTGTTGTTTTATCTCCACAGTAACAATAGCTTTTTGGTCATAGTGTCATGCCATAAAAATAAACCTGAAAATCAATTATTATGCATATTGTTTGGTAATACAGCTATTTGTCTAACACAGGAGAGTAGTTAGTTAAAGAGCATTTGAAAGTAACGTTATTACAGTCAACACTGCAAATTGGTCTGGCTTAGTTACTCACCCTGGGTTTAGATGACTCATTTTGTCGGTGCGCAGTGATCTTTGATATAAATCTAACAATCAAGCGATAACACGCGAGCTTTCTTTAATCCAGAGGACAATAAAACTATGTGTGCATCTGTCAGCCCGGCTGTGAATGCTCAACACCTTTCCTCGCGCGGAACTCAAGCTAGCTAGCGTTGCCATGGTGAATCACGTGACGATGCCCAAACTCGGCATTCCTTGTTTTATTAAAATGCTGTATTGTAGTAATATTAATTTGAATAATTGTAATAATATTTTACGTATCCGCGATGCAATTAAAAACATAGGGCTTAGTAGATTGAAATATAAAAGTTGAAAAATGGTAATAAAACAATCATCACGTCATGCATTGTCTATCAGATCACTTTTGTCAAATTGTATGGTTTTGAAGATTTATTAGGCCCAAACACAAATTTGGTTTATTTCGTGCAGATACTGTGGATCAGATAACAATCAGCCTTAAAGCTGTACATTAAGGCCCTCTAGTGTTTTCACAGGGGATTTCAGAGAGTAAAATTAAGCTTATTTATTCATATCAATGGATGCGAAGGGATGAGCCGATGGAGGGCATGCTCCACACGGAACTTATTTTGCTGAACCAGAGATGCAAACGATTTAGCCATTTGTCATTGTCTTCTACTCAGTACGTGTTTTTGGACACATACCTTTTTTTTTGTCAGAAGACATTCAATGTAAAAGTTATTGCATCCAAAAGTAAGGAGTTGTATTGTTTTGTCTCCAGAATTGGAGTTGTACAACTTTGATCATTTTTTAGCAGTTCAGAAGATGGTAGAAGAGAACACAGACATTTGGTATTAAAACTCATTGAATTCTTGGCAACACAGTGTATACCAGTGTACACCTTGACTACTTAAACCACCCACCGCCCCACCTAGATTTCTAACTCATAAAAAAGGTCAACAATGTGAGTGTAAGAGAGGGTGACATTAGCTTGAGGAAAAAGTACACGTCAAATGCAATTTTGTCCATGAACCATGATATTGTTGTAAACCAAGAAACTTAAGAAATGGCTCTGTATCATGAAGCTGGTTTAGCTGGTAAGTTTCAGTTTACTTTGCACCAATTTTAGGTTTTAGGTACCATGAAATCGGTTTGGCTCTCCTTAATCCATTACACAAGCCAGTTTAGTTTGATAGCAATTAAGCTTTTATCTTAAGTTAGCATATAGATAATATGCAGTATAAATAAATAAGAATCGAGCCTGAGTTGACAGATAAAGTTGGTGACTAGCTTCATGGTACCAACAAACCAAGTGTCAGAATCACCAGCTGGATTGCCCATGAACTTCTTTAAAGGCCTCTTCACCCAGGACTCTTGCCATTGGTTTCTGGACTCCATTTCCCATGTGTCCCTTCATGTCACCGTTGCTGCGTCCAGAATCGCTTACTTCCCTACTATATAGTATGCGAAAAACAGTATGCAAGGCGAGTAGTATGCACTGATCTATATATAATGTTCTCTATTATAGATCAGTGGTAGTATGTCTGATTTCATAGCATTCGAAATTCAGTAGGCTAGAAGTACCCGGATGACCTACTGCTTTCGGCCAAATTCTATAGTAGGCATACCATGAACACTTTCCTATCCCATGAGGCTCCGGGAGGAGCAGGCGTCATTTCAAGTGTACGTGCCTCAGAAAAAAAAACTTTGTTTATTGTGATAAATTACACTTGTTTAACACAATCTAAATAAACGGATGACTTATTGAAAGTTTAAATTGTCACACTGTTGTGATGACGAGTGACACGTGACAGCATTAATATGGCGGATGTAGTACGTCCGAATTCCATTCATACTACCCGCATTCATACTATATAGAACGTACTGTTTGAACGGTCAAGTATACGTTCAATTTTAAATGTAATACCCACTTAAGCAGTATGCGATTTCGGATGCAGGGCATGTCTTGCGCTACCTTAGTAAATGTATCATGTTCTGATTGGTTCCTTGTATTGCTTGTGTCTTGTTCTCATTGGTTGGTTTTGTCATGTGTTCCCCTCTGTCTATATTAAAAGAAGCCCTCACCCTCTTACATTGGTTATTGCAAAGCCATACCCTAGTTCCTTGTAATTGTGTTTTCCTTATTTCATTTGTTTTTTCTGACCTTGGACTGTTTTCTAGTTTTTTGACTGTTTATTGGAATTACTCTGCCTTTGCCTGGATTGAAATGTTTGCTGGTGTTTGACCGTGCCTGTTTGACCATGTTTGTGTGTTTGCATTTGGATCCGCCTTCGACCCTCAGTCTTTTTGTAACACCCAGACTGGAGTGGTTTGTTTTTTTTCAACTTAAAACTAATCCTTTAACCCTGAGTTTCTTTAGCCACCATCATGGTATAGGCCCCTAGTGTGTTTGATTAGGGTTAAGGCAAAACTTTGCAGAACTGTAACCCTCCTGGAATTGAGTTTAAGACCAATGGGTTAGCGGTACTGAACCTTCACGTTGCAGCCCTGTTTTGACTAATTTTACAGTACCACACAGTTCTAATGAATTTATTCTTTATTGCAATCAAAATAATGGTTATGAACCACAGAAACCACCAACACTAGACACAACAATATATAAAACAGGAGAAATATGCAATTACTTAAGAGACACTATACTTATTTTTTGCATAAATATGCTTGTAACCAATTGCTTTAATATATGTAATTGTACTTGTAATCACTTATCTATCATGCAAACATGCTAATTACAATATTACATGGCCAAAACATGTATCATGCACCAGTGTTCCTGGTCTAGGAGGAATACAAAGGTCATTTTAGGGACCTGACGGTCATCATTTTGAAGACGGGGCCTTTCTTGGAGTCAAAATTTTAGTATGTTTTTAAGTACATCTGATACTACTGTAATTCACTGAGAAACCTTTTGTTAGAATTATTTGGGGTCAAGCCATATTTGCAGCTGTGTGTAATAATGAAGTGTAATAATGGGAGTAATAATTCACAACATATATATATATATATATATATTTAGGAAGGAAGGAAGGAAGGAAGTGACAAGTGGCCAGGTATGGTTTCCCATACTAGGAATTAGTGCTCTGCATTTAAC
>JAUMHQ010048267.1:0-19136 GCA_032361165.1 Enteromius paludinosus | reverse complement strand
AAGCTACATACCTTCTATGTACATATCAGAGAACAATTTAAAATATTCTCTCAATGCATTCTATGGCACCTTTAAGACTTCCTAAACTTGAGTAGGATAGGTCAAACTGTTAAGTGCTGTTCATAAGACAGTGTTGTAGGGTATTCAGCAGTATTTCATGTTAACTTCAGTCTCAAAGAAAGAAGCACAATAAGTCATTTTTTGGTCATTTTGGTTGGATTTGAGAGATGTTGGTGTTGATTTTACCTCAGAAATATAAAACGAGGCTAATTCAACAGAATATTGTGGGTTTAGGTGAACAGCCATTTAAAGTTTGTGCAATCAAATTGATCCAAGGCTCCAAAAACCTGAGCGTCATGGGTCAGATTCTTTAAAATCAATGTCAATGGACATTCATAAGTCATTCAATTCGGCAAGTCTTGATTTTTTGATATCTTCTCTTTGATGTGTAAAAACATGAATTCATGAACTATTCAGCAAGAAAAGTAAATGGTCGCTCAAAGTTGATCTAAGGTTTGAAAAATGCAAGCATCACGGGTCAAATTTCACGTCTTGCTCAGACATCAGTGGTGTTTTTAGCACCTCAGGTGATAAATGTGAGGTTTTAAGGGAAGCGTGAGGAATTCTCACAATGTAAAAACACAGTTTCTTCTTTACACAGTCCTGGCGACAGAACTGAAGTGATCGAACATGATTTTCACTTTCAAGACAAAATGGTGAAGCACCCGAGCATTAGCAGGAGACCAATCAGGTCTCTTTTTGAGCAGGCAGTAGGTTTTATAGCACAAATGGTCCTGTACAGCATAGGTGTGTCACGTTTTAGCATTTTGAATCATACATGCTTTAAAGGTGTCACATGATGCTATTGGTGTGACAGAATATGTCAACATGCTTTAATGTTCAAAAAAACAAATAGTGTATATTATTATGACTCCTCTGTGCCCCGCCTCTCTTAAACGTGTTGTTTTCCCTTGGGAGACCCTCCCTCCAACAAGCGGTCTGCTCTGATTGGCCAATTGACACAGTGCATTGTGATTGGACGAACCCCACATGCACGCATCGTAAATGTCCGATCATTCATTAATACACGCCCCTTACCATAATCGCAATTTCAGCTTTCAAAATAAATGTAAACACAGTTAATACTGCCCGAAGTAGTCTTACCATCAGTTCACGCCCGAAAGAGGAACGGAGTCGTGTGACAGACACAGAGCTTCTTCACAAAGTTTCTCTCTCTTAAAACTAGAGTAAATAGATAAAGATAGAGTAAATGCTTTTTGTGGGAGACTTTGAGCTTTGTAACAGATCTTATACAGTTATATCACACTACAGAAAGAAAAAATAGCACTCGCATCATATGACCTGTTTAATACACCCACATCGCCCATGGCAGCGCATGAACTACTCGACTTACGAAAGACAGAAACCACAATGATTCATGAAAGAGTGTTTGACTGACAGGCTAATAGGAAAACTACTGTCAGCATGTTTTTCTCCCAGATCATGTCTAAACCTGTTTCAGGCATTTAAGACTAATAAACGAGGTTACACAAGCTCTAGGAATCCTACGACAGCGCTAGTCTTTCATCTTAACCATTCAAGCTTATTACCTGAAGCCAAATTAGTTAGTTATAGCTGCTCAAGATGTCACAGGTAATTCCCGTCACTCAATATTTGACACATTCTGCTGTAGAATGCATTGTGTTAGTGATATTGAATGTCATGGAGGTTAAACCAACCACAGCTAATATCATACGATATCATGCGAATCCAAAAAAAGCTTTAGAGCACAATTGTGAGCTTTAACTTTAAAAGAGCTTTATTAAAAAACAGTAAGTAATACAAGGAAGGAAACCATTTTTCTCTATTTCTTTGACAGCACATCAATATATTACAACTGTGATGGGATTTTAAATGCCGAAACGTCTCTTTTTCTGGTTTCAGGTGTGGATGGATGCAGGTACACAGATCTTCTTCTCATACGCCATATGTTTAGGTTGCCTAACTGCACTCGGAAGCTACAATAAATACAACAACAACTGCTACAGGTGAGAAAATGGTCAAAAAACATCAGCGTCCATGAGACATACTATGAAATTTGTCTTGGCATCAGACACTTTAAAGGTTACTCCACCCCAAATTAATTTATCATTAATAACTTACCCCCATGTCATTCCAAATTGTGAACCGGGCCACTTTCAAGGTGCTTTCTGTTTTTATACAGAGAGAAAACAAAATTAACCACTTTATTCAACATATTTGGCACCGTAAAGTCATTGTAGTGCCATTTTGGAGCATACTGGTGACATTACGGTGCCACACTTCTTGAATAAAGTCATTATTTTTGCTTTCTTTATGTATAAAAGGTATTCTTGTCACTTCATAATGTTACAGTTGAACCACTGATTACTTGGCAGTCATTTGGACAGTCACAAGCCATCAGGTTTGGGGGTAAGTGATTAATGGCACAATCTCATTTTGGGGAGTGAACCTTTAATAACAGCAGTCTGAAGCATGTCAGATATACTCTTGGGGTTGTGGCCTAATGGTGAGAGAGTCAGACTTATAACCTGAGGGTCGCAGGTTTGAGTCTCAGAGGAAGGCACTGAGATTGTGCATTAACATACTTGGCCATCAAATCTCTCACTTTCTCTAGAGGAATGTATTACTGTATGTATGTTTGATTTAGGAATAGGAATCATGCTCACACTACATCTTTCATAACGTAAGCTTTTTCTTTGTGTTTGTCTGTTTTTAGGGATTCTTTGGCTCTGTGTTTCCTGAACAGCGGAACCAGTTTTGTTGCTGGTTTTGCCATCTTCTCGATTCTCGGCTTCATGTCTTATGAACAGAATGTCCCAATTTCAGAAGTGGCCGAGTCTGGTGGGTGCAACTTTACCAATCACCAAACTTTATAAAGTAGCCAAAATATCATATCATATTTAACTTTATAGCATAAAAAATTATGTGTTTTTTGTGTACGTGACCCTGAACCACACAAGCAGTATTAAGTCGCTGGGGTATATTTGTAGCAATAGGCAAAAATACATTGTATGGGTCAAAATTATAGATTTTTCTTTTATGCCAAAAATTCATTAGTACATTAAGTAAAGATCGTGTTCCATGAAGATATTTTGTACATTTCCTACTGTAAATATATCAAAAGTTTATTCTTAATTAGTAATATGCTTTGCTAAGAATTTCATTTGGACAACTTCAAAGGTAATTTTCTCAATATTTCGCTCAGATTCCAGGTTTTTAAATAGTTGTATCTCAACTAACATACACCAATGGAATATTGATTTAGTCATGATGTAAACTCACACTAATGTCAAACACACACACACATGCATAGAAACACATGATTTATGTAATATTTGATTAATAAATTAGTTATTTTAATTACATTTTATCTAAACGTTTTAACACATGTATAGCCTTTACATCTATAGATTGCAATTTTGTGTTTATATATAGCTTTCAGCTGATTGTGCACTACATTGTAAATAATGCTTTTCTGTAAGGAATTATTTTAATACATATTATTGAAATACATATAAATTTTTTATTCAATATGTTACCAGCCATTTCTTTGTAATCGTTTATAAAAGTTTACAAGCAATGTTCCTACACCTTTTTTCAGTGTAGTAAACCATAAAATGTTCCAGTCAGGTATTTTTAGATAATTGACCTTTAGCTCACAAACACTCTGTAATCTCTGTCTGTCCCAGTGCACACATTTGTCTGGGGTCAGGTTTTTTTTCTTTTAATATGTCAAGGTCTGTTTAATCAGTTTTGTTCTCTAAATGTTAGAGGGTTCAGACAGTGCACTTGTTTTTGGGCTACATGTAATGCATTTTTACCTTCAACCACACAAATAACATATAAAAGAGAATTATGGCACACATTTTCTAATTTCTTGTACATTATATAATGCTGCTGCTGTGATTTCCTGCATGGTCTCTTTCAGGTCCCGGTTTGGCGTTCATTGCCTATCCGCGGGCAGTGTCCATGATGCCCATCTCTCCACTGTGGGCCTGTTTCTTTTTCATCATGATTGTACTGCTGGGGTTGGACAGTCAGGTATGAATCTTCACTGTTTTTTGTGCATCATAGTTCATTTACATGTATGTGCATTTAGTTAAGTTTTTTAAATATTGTATAATTAAATTGTAAAATAAAAATATTTCATGCCATCTCATTACAAATATAATTGTTTATCAGTTAATATAACAAGTTTTTATTAAATCTAAAAATGTTAAATAAATCAGACAACACAGAATTTCTAAAAGAAATGCATTTGAAATATTAGTGTTAATATATTTAATTGATTAGACATGCTTTTGGATTACTAAAATTGAATTAAGCTATTAAAATAGAATAAGGAAAGCTTAAAATGTAAATAAAAAATTTTGGAAAAATAAAACAGCTTTAATAAAGTCTCTAAAAATCTAATTTTTATAATATAAAAATACATATATATATACTATTTTAATAATCAATAAACTGTTGCTAAAATTGTATAGATCTTATGACTTATTAGACAGGATTTTTATTGATAAAATGACATTTGAGATAAAAGCCTGAACAACTACAATAAAAAACATATTAATTTGGGACAAGATAAAATGGAATACATATGGCCCTACATTTCAACATTTGATTCTGTTCGTAATCCTGAATCATGAAAGTGTCTGCATACAGTGTAATATTAAACTCCAAACTGACATATAATTACTCAAGTGGCTGGTAAAAATCAAAAAGCCAGAAGAAACAGAGTTTATATGTGTTTTGTTTTCATTTCTGCTCTAGTTTGTGTGCGTGGAGAGTCTGGTCACAGCGATGGTGGACATGTACCCGACTTTCTTCCGTCAGAAGAACCGCAGAGAGCTGCTCATCCTGGCCGTGGCTGTCGTGTCCTTCCTCGTGGGGCTCATAATGCTCACAGAGGTATTTTTTGTGACTTGATTTATACATTAGGTTCATATAATTGCCAGATTTATAAATGGTCTGTAAATGTCTGTCTGCCAGGGTGGAATATATGTCTTCCAGCTGTTTGATTATTACGCAGCCAGTGGGATGTGTTTGCTCTTCGTAGCTATTTTTGAGACCGTCTGCATCGCTTGGATATATGGTGAGATATCCTGTTATATTGACATGCTGTTTAGAACCTGGGCAGTTGGTGCAAGAAAATGCCAGTTTTAACAACGCTATCCCAATTTAATTACATGTAATATATTATATTCAAAAATATTTAATTGCAAATTTGCAAGGCAGCTAATTAGGTTTTTAGAAAAGTACTAACCTAGCGCCTTTTCCTTGCTTTTCTTTGTTGCTTCTTAGGTGCTAACCGGTTTTATGACAATATTGAGGACATGATTGGTTACCGTCCTGGGCCGTATATTAAATACTGCTGGCTCTTCTTCACCCCAGTCACATGTTTTGTGAGTCATTTACCTTCTACACCTTCATTACACCTTCATGGCCAATTTAAGAGTTTCTTGTAACCCTTAATAACTTTTCCAAGTAATTTTTAGAACCTCTTTAGATTAGCATCCTATAAGTTTGTTTTAATTTTCATTCTAATAAATATATATATACACACACACACACACACACACACACACAGTGGATATTCACTAGCCTAAAGGCAAAATTAATACAATTAATTTAGTAATTAGCATTTTAAGGCTCTAAATGACTAACTTTTTATGCCACAGAACTTGGAGCACCTTTTGTGAGGTTGATTTAAAGATGCATCAAGCACCAAGTTTTTGCGCTTTAATTCACTTTAGTTTTGCGATCAACCGCTCTAATCTTATTTCCTCCGCTGCTTGTCTTGGCAGGGTACGTTTGCGTTCTCCCTGATCAAATACACTCCTCTGAAGTATAATAACGTGTATGTGTACCCGTGGTGGGGTTACGCTCTCGGCTGGCTGCTGGCGCTCTCCTCTATGGTTTGCATCCCGCTGTGGGTTGTTTCTAAACTGAGCATGGCCAAAGGTTCACTGCGAGAGGTGAGTGATGCTAACAGGAGAAATAGCATGCTAAAATACGGCTCTTATCATTTCTGCTGTTTTTCTTTAGCTTGTGTAAAATGTGCAGTATGCATATAATTCTTGATTTTAGTTTAAATTAAATATTACAACATTTTTAATGAAATAACATAAAAAATATGGAACTGTCATGCGGTCAAACAGCTGCCTGGAAATGCTTTCACTATGCGGTTCCCAGAAAATAACTGCACACCTTAGAACGTTCTTCAGCCAATCAGATTCAAGCTTAAATACTGTGTGAATATATATGGTTGTATACTAAGGGTAATATTTCAACAAATGCATGATATGCAAAAATGTGCATTGGCTAAGTAGTATGTTATTCCGAACCTCTCCTCTGTTCTCCTCAGCGTTTCCACAAGCTCATCACGCCCTCGCCGGACCTTCCCAAAACCAGACAAGAGCAGGAGAAACTCCAGGCCATCTTTGCAGCCGATGGCGACACTCTTCGCCAGAGAGGTGGTCCTACCAAAGACGGGTACTTCCCTGTCAGCGAGAAGGAGTCGCACTGTTAGGTGATGGACCACTGTGTTTCCCCGAGGGTGGTGCTTCTAAACCTTCCCATGATACCTCACACAGTACTGGCAGCCAAATAAGCATTACGACAGACACGCCAGGGTGACGCTCCACCTCTCCTCGGTCTGAGAGAGGATTCGAAGAGCTTGCTCTCATTGACCAGAGCACACAAAAAGACAGTTTGTGTCAATATCATAGACAGCAGAATGTCACAATGTAATCACTTATTTTAAATATGATATTGGATAGCTAGCACTGCTTCTAATTGATGTCTTAACTAAGCCACAAAAGTGTCGACCTATGCTCGGTCAAATCTGATTGGACACGCATTATATGGGCATCTTTATGCACTGGAGAGTTTTGAGATTTTGGGATATATGGCTTTCTAATAAATGGAAAGAAAACATCTAAAATACACTTTATCTTTTTGCATCTAATGATTTAAACTACAATACATAGCTATTTTCTCGAAATGAGATTTTTCTCTACTTACAGTAAGTAGTACTGTATGTACTTACACTGAACTTAACAGTTTTGTTCATATTTATATTCTGAGGCGGTTTGCTTGTATGTCACTCGATTGATTTTATACAACATTTTATTCCTAAAAACATGGTGAAATTCTAATTTTTCTGTTTTCAGTATTTTGTGCTTTATATATATATACAGTCAGGCCCGGAAGTATTTAGACACTGAGTCTTGAGTTTTTGCCTTTATTGTACAACCCTACAATAGATTTGAAAATTAAACAGCTGTAATTCCTTAACCTTTCCTCTGAGTTTTATGTGAATACCCTCAAATTAAAGCTTTGAGTGTGCAACTACAGCCTGTAAAACTGCACCTTTAATATGTTTGGTCAGCAGCTAAAATAATAAAAAAAATGTGCTAGTGCCCACATTTATATATGGACCTGACTGTATATACTTGCCTTTAATGGAATATGATTTGCGAGAGTATTTTTACTTTTATTGTCGATTTTGTGTTATTATGTGCTTCTAGGATATACAATTCTGCTCTCAGTAATATTGACACAAATGTTTAACAGCCTAAATCTGGCCAAATATGAGGAGCGTTACCAGTAGATTCAGAAAGGTTGAAGTGAAACAGGAAGATTCTCTGTAATCTGTAACACCCAAAGCCTCTTGGATCTTAAATTGATGGAGTGAAGGGTTGGAGCAACTATTGGAATTGATATTAAGAAAATAGAATATTGTTTTTATCATTTATTCACCCTCATGTCATTCCAAACCTGTATTTCTTAAGCATTATTTCTTCAGTGGAACATAAACATCCCTGGTCACACACAAGCAATTTCAGTTTATCTTGTTTTATCTTAGTTTTGGGCCGTAAGCATGTCTTGAACATTGGGTTGGACATTTTTGTGTTTGTTTGTTTTGTTTTTAATAGGACAGATGCTGTTACAAATTATTTAAAGGGATTAAAGAGTATTTGAAAAGAGTAGTAAAAGAACAAACTTACTGTAAGTAATCAGTTGAACTATTTCCGACTAATTGCTATTTTTGTTTGTTAAAACATAAACATTTACTTGTAATTTCGGCCTAATATGACTAAATGGCTTAGTTAAAGTTTGTTGTCTCTCACATTCATACAGGAATTAGCCTACCTAAATTGCATAGGCTATTTTCAATTAAAAACAAAGACCGAATTCGACAAGAAACCCGAATATTGTGCATAAAAGCTGGATATTACTTACTTTTATATCATTATACAGTAGTCACATTAAATTAAATGTTTGCCTCATATCTTACCTCAACCTCGTCGGCGGTTAAAATGAGGCGCGCGCGGGAATTCATATTCCGCTACTGTAAACGGTAAGCCCCGCCTTCTCTGATTTGATTGGCCGTTGCAAACATTTTGACATTGAGAGGATAATCATTTATATATATTGATTCAATTATATATATTCAATGATTCAATATATTCAATGATTCAATATCTGATTCAATGTACAAATAAATAAAATAAACTCAAACGAGTTTGGAATGACATGAGTCATCAAATAATAAGCCTATGAACTATTTTTCCCTTCAAACCCTTTGCCCAGCAGGTGGCAGAGTAGAACACCATCAAAGTGAATGTTGGAAATAGAAACTGGAGCGTCTTTTAGGACTGTTTCAGTTCAAACAATCAATGCATCTGCTTTCTAAGGAAGCAAATTAGTGTTTAAAGAATCCATGTGGATATGCATCATAAATACTGCAACGCCTGGGGTTTTATACTCAGAGTTATAAATGCCTATGAAGGTTTTAGACTACAAATCTGATAGTATTACATGCAGAGATCAGGAAGAATACAATGGTACTGTTTTGAGGTGATGTGAAACAATTTACAGTGTTACACAGGGTCATTCATCGTTTGTGTGCACTTGTTTAAGGATATAAATCATTGTATCTCATGATTTTGTTTTTTTATTGTGGAATTTATTAAAGCGGCACACGATTGTCTTGTAGAATCTACTGTTTAACAAATCTGATAAATGTATAAAAATTTTAACATCTGCACAAATCAATCAGATGTGTTTCATTTCCTTGTTTTTACTGGTTCATGTTGTCATGATGTATATGAAGTGCTGGAAGTATCCTGTGAAAGCAGACGACCAGCAGTCTTTGTGTATATAACCTGTACAGCTTTGTAAATTGAGCCAGATATACTGTATTACTCATGTACATTACATCAATAATAAAAAGCAACTATTATGCACATGCTTGAGAAATTTATTGTAATTAGAGACAAACATATTATTGTTATTATTATTTTTTGCATTTGCAAAATATAAGGTAAAATATGATACAATATCAATGATAACTGAAGTAAATAATTTCATTATAATCTGCAACTTAAGCGTAAATATTTTTGTTAACGTTGTTAAATACAAGATTTCTTAATTTTGCACATTTTACAAAATTAAACTTTATTTACATTCCCAAGAACACGAGTAAACTTAAAAGCCTGTATTTAGTAACACAGCAATTGTTTTATCGTACCTGTTTTTTTTTTACAAATACAATACGATTTAGGCTACTTCTAAATGTTTGTTTTTATGAACAAAGAGCATATAAATAAAGTTCGCTCCTGCTTTTATTGGTCACTTTTTCCAGACCCCTGGCGTCCAGCAGCCAATAAAATCGTTGCAGCGCCGCGGAGCGCCTCGCGGGGGCGCCATAGCCCCTCCCTCGCTGCGGATCCGGTCAGTGTTTACGGAAGTGACGCCTGACGTGACGTGTCATTTTCCGCACAGGCATTATGGGATCCAGGAATGAAGAAAAAATCATGAAACTCAGGCGAGAAGCGCGCTTATAGAAGATATATGTCATAAAGATCATCTCGAGCGTATCGATCAGCATGATTATGGTCATGTGTGTGACGCACAGCAGCGCTCGCGGCTGAACACAGACGCGGTTATTGATGTGTGCAGTATCGAGGGTTTATTTATGTGTCTCGCGCTGGAAGAGAAACATCCCGGTCGCTTTAATTGATTTAATAATCATTCGTCAGAGCTGAATTAGTGCGGAAGAAGTGTGAAGATGTCGACCAGCAGCCCCGAAGCGGTGAAGAAACTCCTGGAGAACATGCAGGCGGATCTGCGCTCTCTGTCCATGGAGTGCAAGAAGAAATTTCCTCCAGTCAAAGAGGTACACACGGATATATATGTCTGCGGCTACATTATATATACAAACAGTGCGTACATATATGTGTATATGCTTGTGAAATACACTTATATCTACGGGTTCATCTGTCTATATATATATATATATATATATATATATATATGCACGTCAACTGCTATTGACAGTTAAGGGCTCGACTTGACTGAATGTACATATATAACGTTACAAATTAAACCTATATCAAGTATACTATATGTGCATAATATATTCATTATTATAGTGGTATTATATTAAATACAATTGCATTTAAATTGTATATTTATATGTGTGTGTATATATATATATATATATATATATATATATATAGAGAGAGAGGGTTTTAATACAAATAGGCGCACGTTATTTCATGTCTTCCTGTTTAAGCCCTTTCACAGCCTTGGAGGGGTCTGGATAATTTTTAATACTCTGACTGAAGAAAGTCACATACACCTAGGATGTTTATAAATATAAGTATAAAAGACAGGATAATTTTCATTTTTGGGTGAACTGTCCCTTTAAACATAGTTAGACTTATGAATTCTATTACGTAAAGAAATTTATTATTAATATGTATTTTAAAAATAATAATAACATTAGTGCCATTTATTATTTTGCTACATTATCATATACATATTTTTCTTTACTCCTTTGGAAATATTATACATGTGTATAAGTAATAATATTTATAAGTTGTAGTTATAAGATTTTTTTTTTTTAACTAAATTACATTTTTATTCTTTATAATGTTTAATTTTTTCTTTTAATATTCTATTATTTTCTTTAAATCGTGTAAATCAATTAAAAATGTACTACTTCTAAATTTATTATTTACTTTTTTTGTCTTAATGAGCCAACAAATAAATAAAATAAATAAAAATGTATCTAATATATTATCCAATAAAACTAATCGTTATGTTTTTGGGGCTGTTTGCATTAAAAGATAGACTATCTTAAAAGTCAGCCATCTAATTTTGTTCTTTAAGACTGGTCAAAATGTTTACATGTTGGTTACATAAAAACATACATTAGTCGAAGCTGAATCCAGAATATAAGACTGATCTCTACTTGGTTACTTGTAGTTGGTCAAACTGGTTCTTAAGATGCACTATAAGAACTAACTAAGTTTCAGTATTGTACAGTAGTTGTTTCATCCGTGTCTCCCTCAGGCGCCTGTTTTCATGATCCACGTTTAATCTGATGACGTTTGGCTGGGTTATAAAGCGCAGCTCAGCGTGTAACTAATGCTGTGCTGAGAATTCTGCAGCGGACAGCAGTTTACATACGGCCCGCTGCTCTTAGACACCTTTGAGTAGATATAAACGTATAAGACAAGGCCCAAGTGCTTCGACTGAAGAAAGCGCCTGTCTGCTTCTCTTTCTCTGAGCGCTTGAATGTGGTTTCATGGTTTTGCTTTTCCAAATTCTCCATGTCAATGTTTTACAGCGTTGCATTAATCTGTTTACCAGAGGAAAGTCCTCATTTACGGGGAAAAGAAACACATCCTCTATCAGTCAGAGCCTTGCTGAATAATGATAAAGAGAGAGAAAGAGAAACTTCCTTTATTTTACATGTCACTTTAGAAAACAGGAAATTAATTTAAATAATGAAAAAAATATATGCTTTTATAAAATACATTTATATTCAAGATCTATATATTTCGCTTATTTAAGAATTATATTATATTACACGTTATCTAATAATATTTAGAATATTTTGCAGTGTAAAATAGCTCAGTAAAAAAAAAAAATGCCTAATATAAATTACATAATACAATATATTAAATACAGATAAATTATTTATTTTGTGTTGTAGCCATGCATTCTGTGATTTGGTGCTGTCTTCATAGTCATACTGATTTTTGTAATGAATTTTCAAGAATTAATATTTTTATTTTAATAAAAAATCCACAGTATTTCGATGCATTTGTTTAATATCAGTTTAATTAGTTGATTTTACTTTTAATTTTTTACATCAATTGTATTTAATAAAAATATAATAATATTTATTAACAATTAAATTTGTTTAATAATAACTATATTTACAAGCATTTATTTTTTAAACATTTTTAAATTAAATAATATTAATAATCTGCATGACTTTCCAGTGGAATTGTATATTGTGGATTGAAAATGTTGACTTTAGATGTTTAACTTATTAAAATGAATCAGTTTAGCATCATATTTTTGATCAATACTATTACACTGTATATGTATGGTCCTGATTCAGCAGAGTTTTTCAGTGGTGAAGCCAGTGAAGTTAACGAACCTGCTGCTCTTTCATTCAGGAGTCAGTGTTACCAACTGTTGCTAAGCACCGGCCAGGAGCAAGAGGTCAAAGCAGCTTCCTGTCACTCAGATGAAGCATTTAAGGTTATGACAGTACATTAACAGCAAAAGGTCGAGCCAAAAACAGGCTTTGAGGAGCAGACTAGAGTCTTACCTTTGGGTTTGGTGTTATTCTGAATAGCATGTGAGCCATAAGAATGATCTTTTCTCGCTCTCTGTTGTCTTAAAATGTCTGTTGTAAAAAATAAGAACTTTCTTGACACTGATTTTGATTCTAGACGAACATCCCTGTTTGCAGGTCGGAGAAAGAAAGAACGGGCAAATGTTTGGGATAATGTGTTAAAAAGTCGTTTGTTCTGTCATTAACAGAATGAATGTCAATGCAAAGATTAATTGTGTGGGGGTTTTTTTTATTGTTTGATCATAAATATCTACACCAGTGACGGTGTTGCTAGTTTCACACGAGAAACATGTTCTCCAATCACAACAGAGATCATTTGCATATGCAAATATAGAGAGTATCTATTTTAGGATCATATACTATTTGTGTTTTCATTGATATTTAAAATTGTCTTAAATTTCTATTTTGCGTTTAAATCTTGCAGCTGATTGCAGATGAACAGTCTTTAATTTAAGTTTATTTAGTTTTAGTTATTTTAATGCTTCAGTGTAAACTAAACGGAAATGAGATGCTATTTTGGCAACCAACTAAAATAAAATAAAGTTTAATTTGAATATATATAAATATGTATATGTTTATAATTAATGTTTGTTTTATTTCAAGTAATAAAAATGTTTAGTTTTTTTATTAATAGTTTTAATTTTAGTTAACTATAATAACCTTAGTTTAATTCTAAACGTCAGAAAGAAGAAAAATTAAAACATGACTTTTTCTGTTACAAGAAACTAAAAAAAAAATTAATAAATAAATACTAAAGAAATATATAGAATACGGCATCTTTGAGTTTTTGTTTTGTGTTTGGATGAAGTCCTTCCTGTAGTTGCACTGGAACACAACAGTCTGAAGTTAAAGTTTATTTAATTTTAAATTATTTTAGTCCTTCAACTTCTGTTTTTGTTTCAAGGAATGGAAATGTAGCTTTTTCTATGCATTTAATTGTAGTTTTAGTGTTAGTTCACAATTCTAATCAGCTAGTTCAATTCTAATGGACAGAGACGGGACGTTTTTGTTGCAAGAAACTGTTCGTGGACTTAATACGGCAAGGAATATGGTGCCTTTGAGCTTAGTTTTCGTGCTTGGATGACATCACTGGCTGTAGGTGACGGCAGGTAAGCGGTAAAACAGCAGTGTGAAATCGAAGCGATCTGTTGCGAAACATGAGCCGTGGCTTTTCTCTCGCAGAACGCATGCATCCCCGAGCCAAGAAAGACTCATATACTTCACCTCATCAGATGAGGACACAGATCTGTCAAACACGTCCCCTCCGGAGAGGACAGGCAGCTGTGTGTGTCTCTAAGAGCCGTGGGTATCTACAGTGAGACAGATGATCAGATGTGACAAGGAGAGCTGGAGAGAAGTCGTGATGCTCAACAGATAGTGTGTGTTTTCTGAAGTTTTCCCTGCTGCTGTGGGAGAAGAGAGTCATTGTGTCCTGTGCGTCTCAGCGGGCGGCACGGCTCGGCACCGACGCGCTCACATTTACACACCACCCTTCTGGATGCTCCGAGACTCGGAACACAAGTTCAGAGTTGTTTTCTGTCCACGTCCAGAAGCGTGCTGGAGATTGGCGTCTGAAGCCAGCATGAAACTGCATTCACAGCATGTTTTACTTCTGTACTGTGACCAAACTACAGATTCAGATTCATATTGTTTTAGCAGTATGTGTGTGTATATGTGTGTGTGTGTATATATATAAATATATATTTAATTTGGCATTGCTCATTTTTCAGTTATTGGCTATAACATACTTAAATGTTAAACTTTAACACCATGTCAGTTTTCTCTCCATATTGTTCGGCAAAGAGTCTCACGAGAGTTTGTTGTCTGTCTTCAGGCCGCAGAGTCTGGCATCGTCAAGATCAAAACCATCGCTGCGAGAAACACAGACATCCTGGCAGGTGAGAGCGTGTGAGGCTGAAGTAACGCTGTGATACGAGCCACGCAGAGATTAATAAACACTGTTGTGTTGATTTCATCAGCGCTGAAGGAGAACAGTTCAGAGGTGGTCCAGCCGTTCCTCATGGGCTGCGGAACCAAAGAAACCAAAATCACCCAGCTCTGTCTCGCCGCCATTCAGAGACTCATGTCCCATGAAGTAGTGTCCGAGGTCAGAACACACACTCACAAATACACTCTTGCACATACACACACACACACACATGCACACACACACTCACAAATACACACTTGCACATACACACACACTCACAAATACACACTTGCACACACACACACACACACACACACTCTTACAAATACACACTTGCGCACACACACACTCACAAATACACACTTGCACACACACACACACACACACATACACACACACTTTCACAAATGCGCACATGCACACTCACTCACTCACAAATACACACTTGCGCACACATACACACACACACACACACACTCACAAATACACACTTGCACACACACACACACACACACACACACACTCACAAATACACACTTGCACACACACACACACACACACACACACTTTCGCAAATGCGCACTTGCACACTCACTCACAAATACATACTTGCACACACACACACTCACACACACACACACACACACACACACACACTCACAAATACACACTTGCGCACACACACTCTCACAAATGCACACACACACACACACACACACTCACAAATACACACTTGCACACACACCAGTTGGCACATAGCTCAACAATCTGAAGTGTTGTGTGTATCAAAGCCCAAATGAACACTGTGCTTCAGGAGTGTTATGAAGCTGCTCCGAGTGACGGATCAATGGCTCGTTGAGATGAGTTAATGAGTGTGTTTGCAGGCAGCGGCGGGGAACATCATTAACATGCTGTGGCAGCTGATGGAGAACGGACTGGAGGAGCTTAAGCTGCTGCAGACGGTTCTGGTGCTGCTCACCACCAACACCATCGTACACGACGAAGTGCTGTCCAAGGTACAGTGCACCATCACACCAGCCCCTGCTAATAACCAAAACACGACTGGGTTTGCTTTTTCTCAAATAAGATTGAAGAAAGTCGGCGGGGAATCTTGTCCGGGTAATGTTTTGCTCATAAATCAAGAGGAAATTATAAAATATGTTTTTGTTGTGCCATAATATTTTGGTTATGAGCCAAAATCAGCGGTTTGATTATAAGTATAAATATTTTATCCTATTTAATATTAAAATAATAAAAAACCCAAAACTCCTCTGGATCTTCAGCCTGTTGTTTTTGTGCTTCCTCTCAGGCCATCGTTCTGTGTTTCCGGCTGCACTTCACTAAAGACAACATCACGAACAACACTGCGGCCGCCACCGTCAGACAGGTCGTGACCGTGGTGTTTGAGAGGATGGTGGCGGAGGACCAGAAATTTAAAGGTGAATGTTTGTACTGCGTGCCGTCTCGTACCCAGAGCCCTGTGGTCTGCGGTGGTCTTTATTCTCTATCTGCTCACTGCAGGCCTGACAGAGGAGCCTCCTGCTGTCCAGGGAAACAGTAACCGGCGCTCCGTCAGCACCCTGAGACCCAGCGCTAAAGACGCATACATGCTGTTCCAGGTCAGTCACTCGCTGCTGCTGCGCGCATCTAAAACTCAGAGTAAAAATATATGCAGATAGGTATTACAGTAATTTTACAATAGTTGAGTCATAGTAAAGTCACTGTGGCTTATTGCTTTTGTAAAATGGTGACCACAGCTGTAACCTCATCAGTTAAATTGATATTTGCTTGGTAATAATTACCATAAAAAAGTTATCAAGTAATGCAGTTAATACATTTAACCATAGACTGTTGGGAACTTTTAATGTAGTGATATATTTTAATGTATATATTATTTAAAATAAAGTGAAAGATAATATAAATGAGTGATTAAAAAAATCTTAAGTTACATTCTAACAGTCTAACATTAAATATTATAATTAATATAAATAAAGATATTATAAAATGAATAATCTTAATATAAAAAGTATTAATAAAAATAAATATATATTACTGTTAGAAAGTATATGCATGATAAAAAAAATATATTCAATAAATAATTATATTTAACAGTAATAATAACCATGATTAACTGTAGGTTGATTGCACCTTTTAATATATATATATATATACATAATTAGATTAATAGAAATAAATTAATACTAATAATATTACAATAAAAACTATTTCTATAAAATTATTATATCTTACTGCTTTTGTAAAATAATTAAAATAACTGTATGGGTAAAAAAAAAAAAATCAGTGTTCAATAAATGATTATGTTTAATAATTACCATAAAAAAGTGACAGTTTATAAGGTTGACTCTAGGTTTCTGGCAGCTTATTATGAAATATTATAATTAATTTAAATTAAATAATGTAACAAATCGTTTAAAGATGTATAAAGCTTATTGTTTTGTTTTTGATAAAATGGTGAAAACTGTTGCAAGATTAAAAAATATGAGTGTTCAAAAAAATAATTTGATTTGTTAGTAAAAAATATGAAATATTACAATTCATATTTTAATCTAAATTAAATAATAAGATAGTATGAATTCATTTAAAATGCATTTTTCTTAAAAAAAAAAAAAAAAAAAAACTTTTATAAAATGATAACAACAGCTGTGTAATAAAAAGTTTGACTGCTTTTTGTGGCAACTTTAATATAATGTTGTATTTAAATAATGTTTTTTGTTCATTTTATGACTTTTGTTTTTCACTTCGCTCTTGCTGTAAAGAAAGTGTTGCTGTCAATAAAAAATAATAACATATAAAGCATATATTGATTAGTTTTCTGTACGTATAAATGTGGTGTTCTGCAGGATTTGTGTCAGCTGGTGAACGCCGACGCCCCCTACTGGTTAGTGGGAATGACCGAGATGACCCGCACCTTCGGCCTGGAGCTGCTGGAGTCCGTTCTAAATGACTTTCCTGAAGTGTTCCTGCAGGTAAACCCCACACAGATGGCAGATAAACGAGGGGAAATGACTGGCTCTCTAAACTTGTGTTCTCTCCGTGTGTAGCACCAGGAGTTCAGCTTCCTGCTGAAGGAGCGCGTGTGTCCGCTGGTCATCAAGCTGTTCTCTCCCAACATCAAGTTTCGTCAGGGCAGCAGCAGCAGCAGCAGCGCCTCGTCTCCGGCTCCCGTGGAGAAACCGTATTTCCCCATCTGTATGAGACTGCTGCGGGTCGTCTCGGTCCTCATCAAACACTTCTACAGCCTCCTGGTGAGTCCACGTACAATACTAGTGAAGATTTCTTGCACATAAAATGTCATCATTTTCATCACAGAATGATTTGAACTTGACTTTCTTTTGATTTGTATTCTGGGAATATATGTAAATGAATGCATATTTAATTAGATAATACCAAATTTCCATATTTAACATAACATTTAAAAAAAATGAGGTTCTACAGAAACATCTTTGCCATTCTTAATGCAATCAGGTGACTTGGGAAGTGTAGTGATTTTAAATCATTTTTTTCTGGAGTGTCTTGCCCAAACGTTGCTTTTTAAATATGTAAATGGCCTCTGTTATGATTTCCTTCCCTGCATAATGTTTATCAGGATGGATTGCTGAATATTAAAAAGCTGTGGTTGATGTGTAGATGTGCAGGAAGCCATATCTTAACTAGCTTGTGACAGTGAATATTTTAATTTTCAATAATTTTACTCATTTAAAACCTGTAGTTTATTGCTTTAATGTTGATATATAGGTGTGTTGGTTTTGTTTGTGGTGCACCTCTGTTCAGATATCCAGCTCTGCAGTGGCTGATGTTGTTTGGATGCATCGGTGTGTTGTCACATTGGTGATTTCTGCATCCGCAGTGCTCAGTGTGTGTGTGTGTGTTTTGTAGGTAACGGAGTGTGAGATCTTCCTGTCTCTGCTGGTGAAGTTTTTGGATGGAGAGAAGCCACAGTGGCTGAGAGCCGTGGCAGTGGAGTCTGTGCACAGACTGTGTGTTCAGCCACATTTACTGCGGTGAGCATATGTACACACACACACACACACACACACACACACATACTTGCAATTGTGGTTTTCGGGTTCTCTCCATAGGTGTAATGGTGTTTCTACTGTACAGACTGTATGTGGTATTGCCCCACACTGACCCTACACCCAAACCTAACCCTTACAGGAAACACAACACACCTTTTGAATTTCATCAAACACTGTTTAGTACGTTTTCTAAGCCTTTTGTTTTAAGGGGACACAGGAAGTGTCCTCATAAACTATGTTTATGTTGTAGTACCCATGTCATTATACACATTTGTGTCCTCATAAACCACAAATGCCTGAACACACACTCTCTCTCTCTCTCTCTCTCTCTCTCTCTCACTCACACACACGGCTCACCTCGGCTCTGTTTGGTTTTCCACTGTGTAATAGTTGTACCTGTACCTCCACAATAGTACCTGGTTGTCAAATAGCGACGCTGCAGGAAACTGCCGTGACGTAA
>JAUMHQ010048236.1:0-19142 GCA_032361165.1 Enteromius paludinosus | reverse complement strand
AACGAGTACCGATCGAGTCATAAAATGTGGTTATCAGCCGATACCGATCTTCGGCCGATCGATCGGAGCATCCCTACAGTTTAGTATACTAAAAGTCCCATTACAGGGTGTTTTCCTTTTTTTTTTAAATATATGAATCAAATTTATTCCTGTGATCAAATGTTTAGCATCATTAACCCAGTTTTTTTTTAGAGTCACATGATCCTTCAGAAATGTTTCTAACCTCTTAAACTCTACGGACCCGCCGGAGGGTCCAAAGTTACATTCAAGTTGTGCCATGAATTCCCCAAAATAGCACTAGAGTGTAAGAGGCTAATATACTGATTCATTATCTGTATGGGGACACATCATATAATTTTTTTCAGAAAAAAAGAAAGATAAAGCGTACTGACATCAAACGTTTAAATGGTAGTGTATATTGTTGCACAACATTTTTGTTTGTACTTTTTATTAATCAAAGAATCCAAATATACATGACAATGATTTCTGAAGTATCATGTGACTCTGAAGACTGGCGCAATGATGCTGAACATTTTATTTAGCTAAAAGCTATAAATTATGTTTAAAAGTATAAATATGCATTTTGTATGCATGTTTAAAATGACTGAATATAAAGTCTGTATGGTTTTTATTATGTACATTTTTATGCAAATTACAATTTGGGATTTTACTGAATTTATAAAACAAATTCTTTTAAGTTTTATATTGACTAACGTATTAATTTAAACAGAACGCAAGCTTTATGCAGTAAATTTCATTTAGTGCTTTTGTACTAAAAGAGAGTCAGCCCTCCAAATCAAAGAGAGTCTTGTTCTTCAGCTTTATAGACAGCAGGAGAGTGAAATCATTAGCAATGTATCAGCAAGTGATGATTTGAGTGAAATGTTAGCAGTGGGATGTGGCAGGTGCAAAGGACAGGGCCCATCAGGGTATGTCCATTTAGACATGATCGTGTGCCCACCTAATGACAGTAGAAGGATGATCCTTATTGCTTATCATCTCTCATCAATAGGTTGATGACTTCACCTGTTTTCTGTGCTCTTCTGGATTTCATTTCACATTTCACAACACTACAAACATAAGCATGAAGGTTAAGGAACCTTTTGCCTTTTGGCTTCCATATTTAGCACGTCCCTTTTTTGATTTAATGACCTATGGCATAGACAAAACCTGATGATCATATTACAGCGTGATCTGATAATGTTCGGGCAGACGAAAGGGTCCTTTTAAGATCACATGATCAGAGCCACAGCCTAGACATAGTGCAGAATTATAAATATTGAGTGAGGAGAGCATTTATAGCTAATTACTATGATTGTGTGTTTTAGCTTGGCTGAGGAACTGTTTTAACCATTGCAAATAAATGAATGAATGAATAAATGAATACATCTTAAGTATTATATATTTTATGAGTGCACCATTCAATTAGTCATTACTTTTGGTCTTATGCATGCCATTTCTTTCCAAGATTGTGCCGTCAATCACCTTCTCTTTCTTTTTTACTTTCTAGGAATGATGTTAATAAAAAGCACTGATTTGCTGCTGGCAGTCTGAACTACTGTATATTGTAGAGAGCAAAAGGTACAGCTAAACATTGACACACTGTAATTAATTGGTTTGCTCTTTATGTTATCCGTTGTAAAAACAAATCAGAAATTTGATGCTTTCTAATGACTTGACTAAAATGTCGTGTTATTTATTTATTCATTAATTTAAGTGGACAGTATTGCTATGACGGCCTGAACTACTTTGTTACAACTAGTCAGACTGATTGCCTTTTTCTCAGCTGTGTTCTCGCCTGATGAAACCACAAGCTACGATCAACACTCATCACAGCCTCTACAGTATACCATCTGGAGTTTAATGGTGTTTTTGTTTGTCTTTTTTGCAATAATAACTACCTTCTTAGATAAAAGTTCCCGCTTATATTTTTCCTATAATATTTCACATGTACTTCATATTAGTTCAGCAAATGTTTTTGAATTTTTCACCATTTAGCTACTGACTGTCTTGTGCTGGCTTAATGTAAATACCTTTAATTATTATACGGTTATGTTATATATTTCTTCCTAATATAGTAGATAAAGTATTGAAAATTGCAACATTAAAAAATAAAGGAGGTTAAAATTAAAAGGTAATTTAAACAAAAAATCTACTTAAATCTACTTAAATATTTTAAATATTTATTTTATACCTTATAATTTATTTTGTGCTATTGGTTTGCAATAACTGCTTTAATTAAGTCTTTTGTATATTTTTATGCATGTTTCAGCATGAGGCGACACTATATTGTCATACAGAGAATTGTATACAGATTTATACACTGATGAGAATAATCAACAATTAAACATGATTTGCCAACAACATAATTTTGTCAACATTTAGTGCAAATGCTTGAGGTCGCTGATGTAAAAAGTAAATGTAAACTCATAATTATTAAGAGACCCAGAAGCCACTTTAGTCTACAGCATACTTATAATGATAAGGCTACAGGATTTTACTGAAGCTAGTAACTTCTACCGATGCTCAGGGGAAGAGGGTCATAATAACAGCGAATTAGGAATAATTTAGTACCACTTAAACTTTAACAAATCTTTACTTAAGTCATCTGAAGTCACTTTTCATGCGTTGGAACAGTATCACATTATTTTAAGCAGGTGATCAAAAATTATATCAACATTTAGTTTCGTTTTGAACTCTTTATCAAAGGCTTTTTTTCAAGAAAGTAACATTTTTACTTTTTCCCAATGACCTTGATTGTTTGGATATAAAAAAATTTTAATCTGTATGATAAAATACACAGAATTTAGATTTGGTTATAAAACTGTAGAATATTTATAAAATGTGTGTAAAACGAAATATTTAAGTCTGACTTCTATTTATCATGTATTATGACTGAGCTGATAATCGAATTATGTGTGAACTCTTATAGGTCAATAACTTCTGAGTCAGCAAAGAATATGCTGAGATGATTAAAGCCTAGCAGCAAATGGAATTATTGTTATTAAATTATATTATATTATATTATATATATTTTTTCTATTCTGTTGTGAAAGTGGTTCCAAAAATTGTATTTCAATTTGTAAAAAGTTTTAGAATATTTGTATATTTTGAAGAGTAGATGAGCCATCAGTGTTTAATGTATTGATTTATCGATGAACTGAAATCCACTGTAGCCCTATTTGAAGAAAAAAAAAAAAAAAAAAAACTAATTGAGTTCCAACCCTCCAAACATTTGTGGGTGTTTCTTTACATATGGGCACTTTCCACCCTGTGGGTACTTTTAAAAATAAATAATCTTTAAACACGTGTTTCCTGTTTGCATAACTTAATTAATTATTAAATTCTCCTGTGATATTTTGTAAAAATAATTCAAAATGTCTAGAATAAATCTGGGTGTATGTATGTCTGTTTATATATAAACACACACACAAACTATATATATATATATATATATGCTGTCCATATATATGCTGTCCATTCTGAATAAATTCCTGGGATTTTTTTGGTTAGTTCTGTTCTACAGTATGAGTCTGTGCTGAAAACTGCAGACCTCACAGCTCTTCAGAGCCTTAAATACCTTTTTTTCTACTCTTCCACCTGCACTCAAACTCAAGAGCGTCAGTCTATTGCACAAACGTGCACGGCTTTTCTCCTGACCTGTCTTTAAATAGAGATCTAGAAGTTAGCTGTCATACCCTGAAATAAAAAAAAACCTTCACATGAGCCTGCAACGTCTCATGACTTCTAAATTCTGTGATCATTGCTTCACATTCAAGAATATGAAAACTGAGTAATTTATCACTATAACAGTATGTAAAATATTTTCGAGTCTTTTCAAGCATCTAATAAAGATCTTTTACCTAGTAACATAGACATAACAAACTCCCACTTCTTAAAAACACCTCATATTACGTGTATCATGCTAAAACATGTCAAATGTAACTTTTCTTAAATTTATAGGGATATTCTACAAAATAATTGCAGAATTGTTAGAAAGTGAGGGATCACATTCATAAATGTTTTCAAGGAGAAATATGAGTTAGACTTCCTGGATGACTCCGCACACTTCACTACACTGATCTATTTATATCAGAATTCAGTGTCATAAACCGTCATACTAAATTAAAGCCAAACATTCATGCTGCCAGGTATGTTGACTCAGGCTCTTCTTTTACACTTCTGCTAGTATCAAGTGGAACATTAGGTCAGGAAGAAGAGCACTAACTGTGGAGATCAACCTCATCCACCCTAAACCTGCTCAGACCAGAAAAAAGTTATATATTTTCTTCCCCAGCAAGAAAAAGCTACTTATACTACCTAAACTAAACTGCAAGAATGATAACATGATGTTATACAACTAACTAACACACAAAGAGTTACTGTTACTGAAGACACCGACAAGGCAGGTTGGAAGTCAGTGAACCTCTCCAAAAGCTTATAGATACCAATTAACCCTTAAAAGGACAAGGCCATGAATAGAATTTAGAACATTACCTTATTGCTTATTACCTCCCAGGATACGTTGCTCCAAATGAACTGAAAACAGAATGTTTTAACCAAAACAAGAATAAAAAAAACATGTATTTTCTCATAAACTAAACATTATAGATGTAAAGGGCCTTAACATTTATTTGTCCATCTCTCAGTTGTCATTGCAATGAATTGCATATATGACCCATACAAGCCTGATGTATAAACATAAAAACATAAAAACTTGCATGTATATATTTGCATGTATCTTGTTTTTTTAGGTATCACATTTTATACACAGACATTTAATTAGCAGATCATTTCAACACACTCAACATAATAGGCTGACACTTAAAAATGTTTTAAACTTGCATGACATTACCAAATCTGGATGCTAAAATCCTAAAAACACTTCGCTGGAAAAGACTATGATAGCATACCCTATCATAGACGCTGTTTAGAAATATAGAGAATTCAGGATTGTTAACTCTCTCTCCTACAAAGATCACTCTAAGAAAACAACTGCAGAATTGTTTGTTCATGTGTTCACTGTCTGAGGAAAAAACACTGACCAAAAATGGTGTTTGTGAAAGCCACTGCTTCTAAAAATAAATATTTACAAGACCACCTGGATGTTTCACAAAGCTACTGGGAAAATATTCTGTGGACAGTTAAGAAAAAAGAGCACTGCATATCTCAAATGAAGCAGGGTGGAGGATGCTTTAATGCTTCTTCGCTACTTCAGGATCTGGACACTTCGGTTATGAGAGTATCAACAGATTTTACAGAAGACAGCAGTTCAACAGATATGTGAAAGTACAGTATTGAAAAAGTACAACTGTTTGTGTGCTCTTTTGTGCATTTGCCTTATTTAGTGATCAGCCACTAAAACCTTATAAAATCGCACTGAACCACCTCCATAAATGGGTGTCAGGCTACAGAAGGGGCATGTCTGACTGTTACTTATATTTTGGCAAAAAAACAAAAAACAATAATAATTGAAAGTCACTTTAATGACTAGGAAAGTTCCAAAATTTGGAAGTGTAATGTAATGTGAAGCGCAGGTTAACCATTTGATGTGTCACTGATCCTCAGCATTCATCTAAAATGGTTATGCTGACTCACTTTGTCTGATCATTGCTCTGCAAAGATCGGAACAGCCCAAAATAAACATAGGTGAACATAGTCTTTACTATTGCAACTAAATACATTTATAATCAGAGAACATTCTAGAAAACGTCAAGATGAAGCAAAAAATCTGCTACATGTATGATTTTTTCGATGTAACATATATAATTGACTTTCTTGTTTTCGCAACATCATCTGCCCAAACAGTTTACATTACCAAACACAAGCACAAGAGCACATGCCGTGCTGTGACTGGATTGAAATCAGAAAGTGTTTTCTGTCTGGTGACAAATAAAACCAGTCACAGTGTGAACTCTTATGATTTTGTAGGAGCAGAAGGACCCCAAGTTCTTTAGAAAAGCACTTAAGTCTTGTTAGGTTACACTTTATTTTAAGATGTGCTTGGTATAGTATAATTATACATTTAAGAACTGAATGTTATGCACTTACATGGTAATGGCTAGGATTTGGTTTGGTTAGGGTTACTTGCATGTCATTAGGCAAAATGTATTTTTTTATAATAGTGAGTACATGCAACGTGTAACAAAGGCAGCTTAAAATAAAAGATTGATTGATTGATTTATAATAATGAGATAATAAGATTTCTAATACATTTCACATGCAGGTTCGTCATCTGTCTTATGCAGGGCTGGCTATATTACTAAGTTGAATAAAATAATAAAACCTTACATTATTCTCTGTGCAACTCAGTATGCATTTTAAAATGTATTGTTATTATTACAGTAAGTACCATACATTTTTAATGTCAACCCGGGATGAAATCTGTCTTTGTTTGACCATACCATTGAAAACCAAATCCACCTACAGACACATACAAAACACATAAAAACCATAATACTAAATGACCAAGCTTTTTTGATTAATAAATCTGATCACCGCAGGTACAAATGATCTTTTATACATTTTTATCTTTGCTCTTAAATCGTGTCCCAGTGGGCAATAAAACAAACTTATCACACAGAGGATGAGTTGGTTCTTTTAAAATACACTATGTAAACCATATAAGTCACTCAAATAAAAGAAGCATGCTTAAAATGTAGAGCAATATATTATAGGCTAATACAATATAATATAATATAATATAACAATGCAGTTTGATTTAAAGGTGTGCCAGCACTGCACAGGTTATGTCAATTTGTAAAGTGCTCCGAAAAGAGAAAGCACAAAGTTATATATGCCACTCCGTATATTTTGTACATGTATTGTTATTATAATAGTAAGTACATGTGACATGTAACAAATACAGCTTAACATAAAGTGTTATTTATTCGGAAAAAAAAAAGTATTTATTTAGTACAGTGAGAACATATGAACAAGATTTCTAATAAATTTACATTATCACATGCAGGTTCATCAACTGTTATGCTGACAATGTCTACAGTTCTGAGTTGAATAAAATAAAAGAAGCCTGTTTTAAATATAATATAATATAATATAATATAATATAATATAATATAATATAGAGATTATGCCAATTTGTAAAGTGCTGCAAAAAAAGTAAGCACAAAGTTATTCTATGTAACTCAGTGTGTATTTAGAAGAAGCTGTTTGTAATTACATCTCGTGGTTCATTTCTAATAACATGTAAGAGCATATGTGTCATGGACGCTATAATGTAAAGCGTTGCCCCGGCGTCACCCTCTATTTTTGCCGTGACTTTGTCATGCAGGGCCGGTGACCGCACAGTTTACAAATGAGAGGACACGCCCACTTATCCCGACAGTCCAGAAATAAGTGCGTCTCCTTTGGCCAATCGCATGCTGTCTCATTCATTTCGACCAATCCAATCTATCACAGTTATCCTTCAGAATTAGAAAACTGCTCGTCATACTCCAGTATATACAGCATGACATCAGTGTGATGTAATCCCCGGGGTCCTGGGTGCATTTAAACCCCCTTCATGCACTCACGCCTCATTTCAAACAGAGTTTCACTTCTGCGAAGTGTGGAGCAGCAAATCGTCATTCTTCAAAAAGTCATATTCTTCAAACTCAAAGTGTCCATTAAGACGTCGCGACTACATTCGTCAGGGAACTGAGAATTAAAAACGGGGACTGGCCGCCTTGTAAACCGTAAATCGGATAATCCATCATCGTCCCGACAGAAGATCACTTTTCACAAGTGTCCGTGAAAGCCTGTCAGTTTTTTTCGAACTCCATCCAGGTTTTGATCTGATTTGCAGCGAACGCGCCTCTGGCACTCTCCCGCGAAAGTTACGAGCTGAGTTTCCAGCATTGCAAGTATAAAAGCAAGAGTTCATCATGAGCAATTACACACATTTAGAGGATCAGCCGCCACAATACTACCAGGGCACAGACTTCGGGGAAGAGGAAGAAGAGGAGATGCCAGCGACAGAGAAAGAGCTGGCCGAGGACGCACCGTGGAAGAAGATCCAGCAGAACACCTTCACCAGATGGTGCAATGAACATCTGAAATGCGTCAATAAGAGCCTCACCGACCTCCAGAGAGACCTGGGCGATGGCCTCAAGCTCATCTCGCTCCTGGAGGTCCTCAGTCAGAAGAAAATGTACAGAAAGCATCATGTCAGACCAAACTTCAGACAAATGAAGCTGGAGAACGTGTCGGTGGCGCTGGAGTTTCTGGACCGGGAGCGAATCAAACTGGTGTCAATAGGTAAGATCCGCTTAAATAAGGCGATTTATTAATTAATTAATTCATTATATTAAATTCGGTTTATTCAAACTTTGAAGTAGAGATAATAATAACTAATACAACAACAATGATAATAATAAACAAATGTAGACTCCGATGTTAATAATAACTAATATGATAATAATAACTCTAAATATCAGAAACATTTATATTAACTGATTGTATTGCTGTTTTTAAGTCAGTTCAGTTTTTTTTAGGTACAAAAGCTCCTTAATATAACAACTTACGTTTGAAAGTACATCAACAACCAATCTATTTAATGTTCAAACATCTAATACATTTCTTCTGATTGTAATCTCATGAATTATTTCTGATTTATTTATGACTCATTGTTTATTAATAGCTTATTAATAGAAGGGAAGTTATCACACACTAATGTGTTTTGCATCTGCACTGTTGTACCTCAGTAAGCAAGTCTGCCAAACCAAGCTTATCAGAGTCAAATGCTCACTACTTTTCCTCACTCTCTTAAAGTTGAGCTGTCAGAGTTTGGGAGCTGTATATCAGCTGCATGTACAAGTAGCTCACACTGGATATCTATGTGTCAGTGAAATGGAAAATTATTCTGAAGGGCTGCAGCTTCTTTGCCAAGTAAAGGTGAAAGGTTGTATCAGATCTGTCCAGACATATGATAATAGCTTGCTGAGTAAACTGCAATGCAGTTACTTCATTATGATTCATGTTTAGAGCTGTTATACAGAAAACCACTCACAGTAAACCAGTAGCGTGTTTAAGGGAGAACTGACTCCTTAACAACCTGCGTCTGGATATCATTGTCAGTACAGAGACACTAAAGAGCTACTATCAATACAAATATCTACCTTTTAATATTCGTTGAAGTACACTGTTTGGATTTGGCTCTCATTGAATATAGTGAACGTCCATGTCCATTTGCTCACTCGGTTTCCTTTTGATTGACTTGGACCTGTGCAGACAGCAAAGCTATTGTTGATGGGAACCTGAAGCTGATTCTGGGTCTGATCTGGACACTCATTCTCCATTACTCCATCTCCATGCCCATGTGGGATGATGAGGATGATGAAGAGATTAAGAAACTCACGCCCAAACAAAGGCTGCTGGGCTGGATTCAGAACAAGGTTCCGGAGCTGCCTATTAACAACTTTAACAAGGACTGGAGGGATGGCAAGGCCCTCGGTGCCCTTGTGGACAACTGTGCCCCTGGTGAGTACACATTTTGATATAACCAATTTGCATGGTTTGACTTTGGGCAGTTGTGATTGGGTGTGGAAATGCAACACATTTTTTTTTTTGTTCAAGATTAAAAGGTTATAAGGTATAGATTTACTACTTATACTATATTTCATTGCTCATTTGTGTTAACATTTTCTAACATAAGGGCGAGAACAAAATACTATTAATTTAATAAATATAATTTATTACGAATAATCTTTTTTACTTTTCTTGCAGCTCTTGCAGCATTTTTGCCATTTGCAAGAACATATAAATATGGCAACAGTAAAATAAAATAGTAAAAATAAAAGGTGTATTATAGGAATGGCTAAATTATACAATACAACAGAGATTAAGAGCTTCCTATATTTACTGCAACTAAATCATGACCTATTCTCTGAGCGGCTCACAGGCTAACTGAGGAGAGGAATAATGAACTAAAGTGTTTACTTCGCTGTAGCTGAAATGAAACAGTCCCTGTGAGACAGTCATGACCATACAGGGTGTTGCTGGCTTTTGACAAATCACAGCGTAGCTATTATCATTATATATTATTCGGCTTACATTATAAGTCTCTAGACATTTTTTACGAACAATTTCTAAAAAACAGACGAGGTTTATGTCATATTTGATGTAATTTTTTAAATGTATTTTCTATGGCCTAAATCTTTAGTAGAGTGATTTACTCATATTATTTAAAATCTTTGTGTAGGTCTGTGCCCTGACTGGCAAACATGGGACCCCAACAAGCCTGTTGCAAATGCTCGTGAGGCCATGCAACAGGCCGATGACTGGCTCGGCGTGCCTCAGGTGAACATCCACTCAACATATAAACACCACATGTTCAGCTTAAACATTTCTTTACTGTACAACTACAAGGAAGTTAGTATCATGGGGTTGTGTAAAATGTTAGCGGTTCCAGCAATTTGACACACAGTGCTGCCTGCTCTATTATCCTCATGGGATAAGTGTGAGATGCCACGCATGGTGTAGGGTATGTGTCATAAATTCTTGGTGCTGAATACCCTGCTGACTGTCGAGGGGATGTGGGAGGGGTCTGGCTCTTTGTAAATCCTGTCCTTGACTTGTTGAAGGCTGCTCTCAAACCTCAGCACTAAATATAGTATCTGAAGAGATTGCCACTCCCTTATGATGCTAGAACATGATGGTTAAAAGAAAATGCACTGTATATGCAATGTTTATCATTCTCATCACAAATGGGCCTTATGACTAGTTCACTAGTTACTTCTCCAATGGAAATTTAATGTAGTAGTTTTCTGAACACATTCACAACTTAACAGCAATGATTACTGAATAAGGACGACTATATACAGTATGTAATACTATAATGAATCTTTGATCTGTAGGTGATAGCTCCAGAGGAAATTGTGGATCCAGATGTGGATGAGCATTCAGTGATGACGTACCTCTCTCAGTTTCCCAAAGCTAAACTAAAGCCTGGAGCTCCTGCCAAACCAAAGCAGCTGCACCCCAAAAAGGCTAAGGCCTATGGACCAGGTGAGCAAACCACAGGCTCATAAACCAAATGCAGTTGCCTTAAAACATCACAAAAATTGCTGTCAACACAAGCTCAAAGAGCATTTTTGAGCTACACATACAAAGTGACCCTGGTCTACAAAACCAGAGGAGTCATTTTGGTTTTTTCATTTATTGAAATTTATACATCACCTGAAAGCTGAATAAATTAGCTTTCCATTGATTTGTGGTTTGTTAGGATAAAACAATATTATTGAGAAACAGAGGGTGCAAAAATCTAAATGTTGAGAGAATCGCCTTTAAAGCTAAACATACAATGTATTTTTGGCCATTGCTACGAATAAATATTGCTACTTATGACTGCTTTTGTGGTCAAGGGTCACAAATTCTTAACCTGGTTAAATTGTAAAATATAATATTTAAAGCTTGTATATAACCGTTTTTATTTCAATGAAAACAGGTATTGAGCCTCAGGGGAACATGGTTTTGAAGCCAGCTGTTTTTACTGTGGAAACACTGGAAGCAGGACTTGGAGAAGTGATTGTGTATGTAGAGGACCCAGAGCATCACACTGAAGAGGTGAGACATGACAGTTTTTCCCTTAATGTTCTGTAACTATTGCATCAATGTGAAACAAACCATCAATGACGTTTTAAATTAGAATGAGTATTTTAATTTTGTTAGGCTAAAGTTGTCCCCAACAATGACAAGAAAAGAACCTTCTCTGTTACCTATGTGCCCAAAGTTGAGGGGCCCCACAAGGTATGCATTCGTACAAGAACATGGTTCAGTGTCCATTTTAGTGTGAAATCCGCTTTGCACTCTGTGGCATTGTTGTTTATTTATGCTTACATATATTACAGGTGAAAGTGCTCTTTGCTGGTCAGGACATTGATAAGAGCCCCTTCATGGTGAATGTGGCAAAGGCTATGGGTGATCCCAAAAAAGTTCAGGCTCGAGGTCCAGGTCTGGAGCCAGTGGGCAATGTGGCTCATAAGCCTACTTATTTTGACATCTACACTGCAGGTGAGCAAAAGGAACAGACTTCTTTTGGAAAAGCCTTTTTCTATATGAAGGTGAACTCAAGATCCTGTCTCACCATTTTCAGGTGCTGGAGCTGGAGATGTTAGTGTGGTCATTGTTGACCCTCAGAATAAAAACAACACTGTGGAAGTTATTTTGGAAAACAAGGGCGATAACATCTTCCGTTGCACATACAAACCTCTGCAAGAAGGGCCACACACCATCCATGTGAGCTTTGCTGGGCAGCCAATACCCAACAGCCCCTTTAAAGTGCAAGTTTCTGAGGGTGAGCATCTGATAACTTTACTTTCTGGCATGTCTTGCTGTCTTATTAAGATGTTCCTCAAATATCTTTAAATGTGTCGGTCATTTTGGTACAGTACACAAGCAACATTAAAAAAAAGACAAAGAATCTCCACACAACCCAAACAACAATTGTTTATTTTGTAGCACAACCTAAACCTTCTTCTGGGGCTCCGAAGCAGGTACTTGCTCTTACAAAAAAAGGTGCGCTGCCGCTCGACTTCGACTTGTTTGCAGCAGCTTGATTAGTGCCATGCATTAAAACACCCACTTTGAGGCATAGTAGGAATAAGGCAAATGTTGGAGGAAAGCAGAGCAGCTAACTACAAAACTACACTAAAATCTGAAGTCGTAAAAGCACAGGATATTTGAATGCCATGGCAAAAAAACAAACAAACAATAAAACTTGGGCTTTGGGCTTGGATGTAACATTGCCGGTTTGGAGGTTTATAAAACGACCTTTCCAGTTATGGATGACCAATATTCTGTCATTATAAAGCTGACATCATATTTTATGGATGTTCTGTGTACTGCATATTTTAATTTATCATATTTGACTTGCTCTGATGAGGATCTGTGACAACTGAACACATTTTGTCATCAAAGCAACTCATCAGAAGCACAGCACCTCGCTTGATCTTACTAACACCACTTCGGTCTGTGCATTTGGAGATGTTTTGGCCATTTTATAATCTGTTTGCTTTGTTTTTTTCCCCATTAGCAAGCAATGCAAATGCCTGCCGTGCCACTGGAAGAGGACTGCAGCCTAAGGGGGTTCGTGTAAAGGAGGTGGCAGATTTCACTGTTTTTACCAAAGGAGCAGGAACAGGAGAACTGAAGGTCTCCGTGAAGGGGCCTGGTGAGTCATTTTTAAATTTACTGTTTTTAATTCTTAAGTTAAATGCTGATGACTGAATGTGAATTTTTCAGGAGGAGTAGAGGTGCCTGTGAAAGTACGAGATGTGGGTGATGGAGTGTACAAGTGTGATTATTGTCCTGTTAAGCCCGGAAAATATACTATAAACATCACATGGGGAGGCCAACCTATTCCACGCAGGTAGGCGCTAATAGGATAACCTAGTTTATCCATTGTAATGCAAATATACTTACCTTTTTATGTCATTTTTTCCAGCCCTATATTTATGTATTATGTTTATTTTAGCCCATTTGAAGTAGAGGTCAGCAAGGAGGCTGGACCACAGAAGGTGCGGGCTTGGGGTCCTGGCTTGATAACTGGAATGGTTGGCAAGTCAGCTGACTTTGTTGTTGAGGCAATTGGTACAGAAGTAGGATCTCTAGGTAGGTCATTCTAGATGTGGAAAAACATTATTTTCTTGTATGCATTCAACACATTTTTACATGCCATTACTTTATTTAAAGGGTTTTCTATTGAGGGTCCCTCTCAAGCAAAGATAGAGTGTGATGATAAAGGTGACGGTTCCTGTGATGTGCGTTACTGGCCCACTGAACCGGGAGATTATGCGGTTCATGTTATCTGTGATGATGAAGATATCAAGGACAGCCCCTTCATGGCCCATATACTTCCAGCAGCTAATGATGTCTTCCCTGAGAAAGTGATTAACATATGAAAATAATGCTCAAAGACATTAACCAATATTTGCTGTCAGTGTTATTGATCTGAAGGCTCTCATGTGCAGGTCAAAGCATTCGGGCCAGGCCTGGAGCCCACTGGAGTTATTGTCAACAAATCAACACAGTTCACTGTTGATGCTCGACAAGCTGGCACAGGCAGTCTGAAGATCTATGCTCAGGTGTGTCCATGTGTAATAGTCTCAAAGTTTTCCTTTGGAAATGATGGCAGGCTAAGGTTAAACTTCAGTCCTGTAAGCAGAATCAGCATTACAGTGTAACAGAGGACAATGTGTACCAATCACACCAATGAATCATTGAAAATAAATAATTTTGTTTCTGCAAACTGGCTACATGGTGACCTGCTGGTCTTTTCTTCTAGGATGCTGAAGGCTGTGTGATTGACATTCAGATTACTGATAAAAGAGATGGCACTTTTGTTTGTACATATGTTCCTACCAAACCAGTGAAGCACACTATCATAATTACCTGGGGGGAGGTCAATGTACCCAAGAGTCCCTTTAGAGTAAGTATTCCCAGCATAGTAATTTGTATTATGCTGTGATGGAGCAACACCATTAGATGGGTTATTGTTTCAGATTCAACCTTGTTGTTTATGCATTTATGTTTATTGCTTATAATTCTGTTTTTCAAAGGTTCTTGTTGGTGAAGGCTGTCACCCTGACAAAGTCAAGGTCTTTGGGCCTGGAGTTGAGAAAACTGGCCTTAAGGCAAATGAGCCCACCTATTTTACTGTTGACTGCAGTGAAGCCGGCCAAGGTTTGTAAAACATGTTTATTTATTTATTATATGAAAGGTAGTAAATGTTACTAACCATTCTGACTATATTGTAGGTGATATCAGCATTGGGATCAAATGTGCCCCAGGTGTTGTGGGTCCAGCAGAGGCAGATATTGATTTTGACATAATTAAAAATGATAATGACACCTTCACTGTCAAATACACGCCCCCTGGCCCTGGCCGTTACACCATCATGGTGCTCTTTGCAGATCAGGTAAAGCAGCCTTCTTGCTTCTTGCCAAGAACCGACTATACACTTAGGCTAAATGAACATCTCAAACTCTACTCTGTTTATCACAGGAAATTCCCATTAGCCCATTCAAAGTCAAGGTGGATCCTTCTCATGATGCTGACAAAGTCAGGGCTGAAGGTCCTGGACTGAGCAAGATAGGTGGGTGGGTGTAATAAACAACGACAAATCCTTAAGCCCCAGAGAAATTTGTTTTACTTGACACAGTCCTGTTTTACAGGCGTTCAAGTCGATATTCCAACCCATTTTACCATCTTCACAAAGGGAGCAGGAAAGGCTAAACCAGAGGTGCACTTCAAAACTTCTGCCAAAGGAAACGCTGTTAAAGATTTTGAAATCATTGATAATCACGACTACTCCTACACCGTGAAGTACACTGCTCTCCATCAGGTCAGGGTTCACTAACATGTTCCATTTTGGTTTTACTTTGAACATGAATGTTATTACAGTGGGATTCAAAATAACTAATCTTCTACAAAATAGGGTGAGATGTCTATTATGGTCACACACGGTGGAGATCCCATTCCTAAAAGTCCTTTCATGATCACAGTCGCCCCTCCTCTCGATCTTGGCAAAGTCAAAGTTCAAGGCCTCAATGAAAGTAAGCACTTTAACTAAACAGTTGAACCAGAACTAACAATCATAAATACATACTGCTCAACAAGCTTACAAAAATGCATTTTTGGTTGCAGAAGTGGAAGTCGGAAAGGACCAGGAGTTTATTATTAGCACAAAAGGGGCAGGTGGAGAGGGTAAGGTAAATGTGACCATAACCTCACCCTCTGGTAGAACAATACCTTGTAAGCTGGAATCAGACAAGACCAAAGAGACCACTTCTGTGAAATACATCCCACCCGAAGAGGGTCATTACAAGGTAGACATCAGCTATGATGGGAACCCCATTCCAGGAAGTCCCTTCGATGTGGAGGGACTCATGCCTGCCGATCCCTCAAAGGTAAGATGAAATAATGTTTAATGGTTTCTTTTATTATGTAAATAATTTTTACAAAAATATAGAATTTAATTAGTATATGATGCCAATTATAATTCTTAGAAAGAAAATTGGAACAGAAATTCTTTAGTTTCCCTTCTAAATATAGTACTTTTCAATAACAATTATTTAAGCTCTGTAATTTAACGTTACTGGATTTCACCCTAGGTTCATGCCTATGGACCAGGACTTAAGGGTGGTGTTGTGGGTCAGCCAGCACGGTTTACTATTGACACAAAAGGGGCTGGTGCTGGGGGTCTGGGTCTAACGCTGGAAGGCCCCTGCGAGGCTAAGATTGAGTGCCAAGACAACGGTGATGGAACCTGCTCTGTTGTCTACCTGCCCACAGAGGCTGGTGACTACAACATCAACATACTTTATGGGGAAGCTCATATCCCTGGCTCTCCTTTTAAAGCTGTTGTCAAGCCAGCTCTGGATCCTGGCAAAGTTATAGTGAGTGGACCCGGGCTGGAGAGGGCTAAAGCTGGTGAGGTAGCCACTTTCACAGTAGACTGCAGTAGAGCCGGGGAGGCTGAACTCACCATTGAGATTGTATCGGATTCGGGGGCTCAGGCTGAAGTCTGTATCCAAAAGAACAATAATGGGACATTTTCTGTCACCTACACCCCTCTCTTTCATGGCATACACACCATCACCATTAAATATGGAGGTCAGCAGGTGTCCAAGAGCCCCATACGTGTTCAGGTGGAGCCATCTGTGGACACAAGTGGGATTAAAGTGTACGGACCAGGAGTTGAACCCAGAGGTAGTATTTCAAAACTTTAATGGGAGCTTTTTGTCATCACTTTTATCAGTTATACCATATTGCCCTGTTTTTTCTGTCGCTCAAGGGGTCCTTAAGGAGGTCACCACACACTTCATCGTAGATGCCCGGGCCCAGACTAAAAGCAAAGGAGGAAATCATGTTAAGATTCGCATCATCAATCCATCAGGAGCAAACACGGATGCATATATCACTGATAAGGGTGACGGCACATACAGAGTGGAATACACTGCTTTTGAAGATGGTACGTCATAGAAACACTGAACAAATGAGTTCAATGGGGAAAAATTTAAGGCTTTCAAAAAAGTGTTTGAATTATTTGGTAACACTTCAGCTTAGAAACCAGTTTTCACAAAACCGATTTTTGCCTATTGGCATGCATATTACCAGCATATGGACTGTTTATGAGGTCCATATAAAGCCCATATTAATTGCTTGTTTTGCACCATATTGTACTTGACTATATTTTAATCTTGGACATATTTTAGATCCATTAATCATACCCAATACCTAAACTTAACAATTACCTACTACTAATAACAATTAATAAGAACCAAATTAGGAGTTTGAGGCAAAATTCACAGTTAATAATGACAACTGGTCCCTAAACTAAAGTGTTACCATTTATTTTATATATAATTAAAAGTGTAGTTTTTACATTAGATATGTTAATAAGCTTGTATGTATATAATACATCTTAGATTGGGTATACAGTATATAAAAACATACCAAGGCATGTTTTTAGAAGCTTTTAGTGCTTAGCAGGGGAACAGAATGAGAGCACATGACAGATGCAGGGAGAGTTTATAAATAGGAAATGCATTGTAAAAAGAGATCATTAAATAGTTGTGTGCCTCACACAGTTGTACAGAAATACAGCTTGTATTAATACCAGTGACAGCTGCAGTTTCACATTTAAAACAGCAGAAAGCAAAAGCTATATAATATAACACTCTTGAATATTAACTATACTATAACTATAGAAAAAACATGTTTAACACAGCTATATCCTATGAGGTAAGATTGACATCTACATTGACACCTACAACCAGAATGCTTCAATTAAAAAACAAAAAAAAATGTTTTCCTTTTCCTTTGTGTAGGTTTGCACCTGATCGAAGTCTTTTATGATGATGTTGCTGTTCCCAAGAGCCCCTTTAAGGTGTCAGTTGTTGAAGGTTGTGACCCAACACGTGTTCGAGCTTATGGTCCAGGTTTGGAAGGTGGGCTAGTTAACAAGCCCAATTGCTTCACAGTGGAGACAAGGTATATATACATATATAATCATTGGTGCCTGAAGAGAAACTCATATTTGCTTTAAAGATGGATTATATTTGAGTCTCATGGTACATCCATGCTTATGGTTTAAGGGGTGCTGGGACCGGTGGTTTGGGCTTGACCATTGAAGGAGCATCAGAAGCCAAAATGTTCTGTAAGGACAACAAAGATGGTAGTTGCAGTGTTGAATACATGCCGTTCACTGCTGGAGACTATGACATTAATATCAATTTTGGAGGCCAGCCTATTCCAGGTAAAATACAAATATCTAAATACCTATAATTCAGCTATTGTACCTATAGAATATGAATATGGGTAATCTTTCAAGGTTAATTATCAATCACTTTTATTTATATAGCGCTTTTAACAATACAGATTGTAGCAAAACACTGTGTCTATGTGCATTTGGTTCCGGTGATTGTCCACAGGGCTCACCTAGGTGTTTTGTTCTCCAATGAAGATCATATCTTTGTGCTGATACACCATCTGATCCAGATACGTACTGAGAAACAGAATAAGAGAGAGACAGACTAATTTTAGCGTACATGCCATAATTTTATGATGTAACGAGTGCATTGTGTGTTAAGGCGGGTGTTCCCGGTTCCCGGCTTATTTAATTACTGCAGCCTAACAATCCTTTAAAGAAGTTGATTAATAAATGGGTGTTAGTGATCAGCTGCCCACAGATCTCTGGGTATTACCAAATGGCCAGAGTTATAAGAAAACATCGGACGTGGAGGACTATAATGTGATAAGAGCTTGCTCAAGCACTTAGGAGCTAAGCCATTCAGGGCTTTATAAGTAATTAACAATTTTAAAATGTATATGATGTTTGATAGGGAGCCAGTGCAGTGTTGACAGAACCGGGCTAATCTGCTTATGCTTCCTGGTTCTGGTAAGGACTCTAGCTGCTGCATTTTGGACCAGCTGTAGTCTATTTATCAAGCGTGCAGAACAACCACGCAATAAAGCATTACAATAATCTAACCTCAAGGTCATAAACGCATGAATTAACATTCCTACATTTGAGGTTGAGAGCATAAGACACAATTTAGATATAGGAAAGGACATGACATGTGGCCAGGTATGGTTTCCCATACTAGGAATTTGTGCTCTGCATTTAACCCATCCAAGTGCAC